>VXAY01006823.1:811368-826932 GCA_013399855.1 Oxyruncus cristatus | reverse complement strand
CCCCCCCCGCTCCCGGATTGCGTGGCGGAGCGGTGTGTGCGGCGGCGGGCACCGCCGGCAGAACGGATGGAGCGAGCTGCGGAGGGCTCACCTTGTGGTGTGACGGCAACGCGACTGCGGGGCACGGACAGCCAGACAGCTCCCTTCCTCGGGATCCTCCTCCGCTGCTCAAGGGGACTCCACGTGTAGTGTTTTCTCTGCTCATTTTAATCTGGATATTAAGCAAATCGTGACTTTGGTGGTGGTGGTTTTTGGGGCTTTTTTTGCTTTTTAGGCTGGTTGATTTAACAGATCACCTAAGAAGACCTGCTGGAAGACCACCACAGGACTTCACAATCAGTATTAAAAGGCACCTGTCCATCTTGCATGGGTATATGCAATTTCATCGGCACGGGCATATGCAGTTTTACCATCATGGACTTGTGCATTTTTACTTCCACCATAGTTATGTCTGAATTTCAGAGTAGTGCCACTTAAAAATTTCACAAAGTGACTGTGAGAGTTTGGACGGCGTGTGCTCTGCGTTATACTTCTGATATATTTTTCAACCATTTCAATGTTTTACAATCTGAAAAGAAAAAGCAAAAGAAGAAAAGAAAAAGCAAAAGAAAAAAAGAAAAAGCCTTAACCGATCTTACTCTAGGTGCTTAGTTCCACAAGTTCTTCTGTAGAGTCTCTGAATAAGCAGGAAATCTGGAATATATGTACAGTCCCGCTGTCAGTCCCATTGCATTAAAACCTGGACAACTATCTCTAACCCACACCCTTGAACGTGAGGTGCAAATGCAAGATTTAATGCCTTGAATGACCTCTTGAGCCCATTGGCTCCGCGTCACACCACACCTTTATATGCCAAGCAAAGAGACAGACTGGAGGGGAGATTCCTCATTCTTAAACTTCTTCTTTACTCAAGTTCCTGGTCTTTTCATCTCCTTCCAAGGGAAAGGAGGGAGGAAAGAAAGAAAGGAGAAAAAACAGAATAAAACAATCCCTCATTGGTGTTTTGGAGCAGGACTAATCAGTTATGAATATGAGAATACTGATTTTCTACCCTGCCTTCCACATAAAAAGTTGTTGTGGCATTTCTGTGGCAGGAATGAGGAGGTACGAGTGTGAAGTTGCTTGTGCGTAGGGTGTTGGAGATTTAGCATCTGAAAAAAGTGGTACAATTGTCAAGTGTATTTGTGTTAAGGCTTTAATCACAATAGCTGTGTCAGCAGAAAATCAGATCCCCCCCCTCCCCGTGGCATGGGTGGCAATATTTCTAAGAACATGACAGCCATGACTGAGAGACAGCTCAAAAATGAAACGAGAGGAGCCTAAAAATTAAGGCAAAGAGACAGGGCTGGGGACCTGTTCTCAGGGGGGCAGCAGGATTTGCCTTCCCTTTGCAACTCCAAAGGTTAAGGGCCTTGTCACAGCCAATTTCCTGATTTCTGATAGTGTGCTGCACACCCCAGATGAAGTTGTCTTTTTTCAGTTCTTCCAAAATGTGACTCCTCTCAGCACATTTTGCCTGAGGTATTTTCATCTTCTGCCTTTTGGGAATGAGAAAGACTGAGGTGTGGACTGCTTTGTAGTGTGCTGCCCAGAAAATCAGTGTCACAGCTGACCCGAAGTTACTGATGCTTGCCTGTGACTTCATGGTCATTAATACTGAATCTGTGCCTTGCAGCTACAAGTTCGATCAGGCATAAACACAAACCTTCCTGTCAAGCTAGCCAGGTTTAAGCATGGTATGTAGCGCTTATGTCAACTTTACACAAACTTTCTGTGGGGAGGTTAGAAAAAAAGCTGATAGCTTTTGGCCCAAGAGCAGCTGAGGCAAAGTTGCCCCTGCAAAGTGTTTGGCCACATCTAGAACAGCAACAGAATGTGGTGCCACGCTCTGGATTTTGTGGCTACAGAAATCCTGGCCTTGCATCAGGTCCTCTGAAGCTGCAATTTACTACTCTATGAAAGCATGGCTTCAGACTCCTGCAACCGCTGCCCAACCTCCCATCTCACTAATATTCAGCTTTTAATTTTTTTTTTATCTGTTTTTCCCAATACAGTGTAAAACATTCATTTCTATCCACTCCTGAAAGACAAGCAAATGAAATGGCACTTTCATTTGACAGTTCAGGAAAAGGAGAAAGCTATTCAGTAGCAGATTCCTGCCAGTATGGCAGCTGCTCACTGGAGTCTCAGGAAAACCCATCAGTGACACTCACACTCGGCTAAGGTAAAACCACTATCATGAACACGTTTTAACTCCTATTAAAATTCAAAACTTTTAAAAACGTGTCCTAACTTGCCACACGTAGTCGGGACACAAATGTATTTTAACACATTTGCTGGCAAATGCACTGAAATGCAACACACCCTACCAACACTGAGATTTTGAAAACACGTTAATTAAAAGTTTTCACTGGCACTTTTTTCTTTTTTTAATGCACCTTTATCCTCGTCCAGACAAGCCTTTAAAGAAAGTGAATCTAAGAGCGGTTTTAGGAGCTGAAATCCTATGTTTACAGAAATCATGAAACTGTGTATGTTTTCTGGTGTTCCCATTATGACTCTCTGAGCTCTGAGGATGTGCTGGGAAACCTCCTTGTGTTCTGGGGTGCACAGAGACTTTTCCTCTGTGAAAAGAGGGCAGCAAGCAAATGAAAAAATAATAAAGTTTAATAAACAAAGAGATAACGTTCACTATATACTCACCTACTTTCTTGGAAGTCCTTTCTTCTCTTGTCATGGTCCTTATGGAGAAACAGTGTAACATACGCAGGACAATAACCATCTTGCTTTCCCAGGAAATGTCAAACTGGGACAGTTCTGTTAACAGGAGAACAGGATAATATGAGCTGAATAATGTTAAAATCTTCACGTTCTAAAACTGAATTCAGATTTGCAAAACCGTTGCATCTTTTCCAGTTTCTGAAAAATGATTATTTCATGATGTCTGAATCAGTGCTGAGATTTCCTACTAACACATCACTTCAGTTTCTTCAGGCTTTACTCCAGTTTGGCGCAATGCTATCAAAAGCTTTTAACCTTTATGTCACTCACAACCATTACAAGCCCTTTACTAATATTTGCCAAGCTTTTATTAACTGAATACATTCAACAATGTTTGTTAAATAAGATCCAGGCTGTTTGAATGTCCAGTATGCTGGGAAACTGAAAACTTATCAGAGCTTATATATTTTAGAAGTATCATACAGCTGGTCTCTCTCATAGCTAATAAAAAAAATATCTCTCAACCAACTAGATAACTGACCTCCAGTAATGATGCTAGTTACTTCTGGGAAAAAAAAATGAAAAAAAAAAAAATTAAAAATCTACAAACTAAAATCAAGAATAAGAAAACCAACAATAAACCCAACCCAACCCAAACAAAGATTCCTTAGGTGATATAAAAGGATACACGTCAGCAAAGCCCAAGCCCCTCCCTCAAGAGCAATTGCAGCAAGAAACAATCACTAACAGGGAAGGTGGGAGTATACCGCTAAAAGACTGGTCCATGCTATATGCTGATTGTGCTTTAAAGAACACCCTTTCAGCAGCAAAGAAAGGGCATTGAGGCTCTGTTGCGTTAAGCGGGGAGTGGACGAAAAAAATAGATAGTAGCAGACAGTTGTAAACATTTTACATCCATCACTTCTAAGGATAAATACTGTTTCACTGCAGTTTCCCAACAGTTTTACCCACGCTAAGTCAATGCAGGAGCAGTCCTTTACTCCCTTCATTCCTGTGCTCTGGCCCTACAGCTCCACTCCCTCCATTGTGTGTGCCCTGGCTTTCCTCTGACTTCCCGATAAGCCATTTGGAGAGTTAAACCAGCAGAAAACTATTCTTTCTCTCTTCCCCAATACGCCTCCTCCTCTCCCCCGCCCCCTTCCCCTCACTTTTTGAGGGGGGAAGGGTCGTTTCCTGCTGCTTCAGCTTCTGTAACTCTTGGTGTGGCCAGACAAGTAGCAGCGATGACAAGCAGGTGATAACCTGATTCAGCATGAAGTTTAGCTTCAGTTCCAATGACATTTGCTTCAACAGCACCACTGCCTCTCACAATCACCCCTTTTGCAACTTGTGCTTGGTTCCATTTTCCCGATCCTCCTTCATTTCTGCTGGGAGGAGTGATCTAAGTAAAAAATGTCTGATGGGCAGGTATTTTTTAGAATGGCATTGACAGGTGGTGTTTCACCAAGTTTTTGAAAGACCACGTGTGCTTAATGATCAGTACTTCATGTCATGTGGCTACAGCCAGCCTGGCTTTTCTGAATTCCAGCTAGTAGGGGGGCAGGACTTAAATAAGAGTGGAACCATGCATATTTATGTAGAAAAATGTCACAGGGTGTGAAATGAAACTGATGGGCCCAGCTACACAGAAATCCATCTAAAATAGGAAATAGGAAGCATTTGAGCTTGCTTCAGAGATTTGGATTCTTGTAATTTAGTTATTGTGAATTGAAACTGACCCAGGGCTACATCAGGCAGGGGCTCAGGTTTGTGGAATTAACAGCCTCCACATCAAGTGCCTAGGCTCTCTGCAGGGCTCAGGCTACCAGGAGAAAGCCAAGTGCTAGTCTGTAATTTGCCCAGCTGGCAGGTAGGGGCTGGTACCCTGAGTCTGGTTTTATGATTCTCACTGCCTGAAAAAATACGCTACAGCCACAAGGTGCAAAAGGCCAAGCCAGTACAAGTTGTTGTTGTTATACTCAACTCAGAAGGGCTGTTTGTTTCAGATAGCTGGAATAAACACTGTGTAATGCATCCCAGTCAGCTTGGCAGAAATGTATGTGATCTGTACTGTCTGGCGTCCTAGTAGGGCACAAATTTTATATCAGTGGTCAAATAATCCTCAACTACACAGAAATAAATCACAAATAGGAAATATGAAGCATTTGTACCTGTCTCAGAGACTAGGATTCCTTATATTTGGTTGTAGAGAAGTGTGTCCCTTTACTTGAAAGCCAGCACTCTGACCTCTTTCCTGCCGTGAGGTGCTTTAGCCCCTTTGAAAGCTTAAGAGGCAGTCCCCTTTCACCCAGCAAGTCAATGGTGGGGCTCAGGAAGCATGGCTTTAATTCCCACGAAAAAAAATTTGAATCCCTTCATTTACCTCCCTCTGCTTTTCCCATGAAGTTCTAGGATGAGGAAATGTGAACACAAATGTTTCCATTTTCTCTTGCTGAAGCTGTTCAGCAAAGGAATTAAGAATTATTCTGTGACATGGAAAATTACATAGTAATTGCTCCAAAAAACTGAGCATGATTCTGTAGTCTAATTGCTTAGCAGACCTGCCTGGGCGTGGGAGACATCTTGCTCTGGTTCTTGCTCTGCTGACAGTGCTACTGCTTTCTACTTTCTAGTTCTTGTGGCAAGCAAGGGCTGGCCCTCATGGTCCAGTGTCAGTAGTCTGACCCAGTGACTTCAATACATAGTCATGATCCTGTTTTATCTCACTCTTCATCCTTCAAATAATAATTTCTTTGCAAAGCGGATCACTGAGCAGAGAGCTGGTATGCCCCAGCACTGTCGTACTTCCAGCTAGACAGGTCAGCTGCACAGCTTAAATGGAGTGAGAGGGCTGCATGCCATGGCCCCTTCCCTCCCAAGTGACAGGACTTCCTTCACACGCAAGGCTGGTCAATGCCCATGTAAGCATCAGTTGCCCTGGACATCACAGACGCAGAGAGATCTCCTCTGCGTTTCCTCAGAGAAGGCCCTTGATCGGCGCCTTCTGAAGCACTTTGGAGATAGGATGACTGAGGTAGGACATGGTACATTGGTTGGGTACCTCTGGTAACACTTCTAGCCTCTTGACTCTCCTGGCCTTTTGAAAAGCAGTGACAGATCATACTTCAAGCTAGAGATTCTGGGTCCAGTCTGATGAATTCAGCAACTTATTTTTGGCTTTAAATTTCCACTTTGTGTTTGGACAACCAAAATATGAATATGTGCCTTTGTAGATTTAGCTGCTGTTTGTAATCTCTCAACAGAGAGATGAGTTCACTGATGCTTCATATGAGATACATTAGACTTTCAGGTTTTCCATCTTTTTTATTTTTTTTTTTTTCCCATTGACACAGTGGATGTTTTAGACTATTCGCAATATCATTCTGGTATTACATACCCACCACAATTTTATTTTGGTTTATACTATGAGTAAATATTTCTTATATAAGAAAGTGTTTGTTCTATGTGTATTTTGTGTTTTAGCACCTTCCTTTTTATTGTAACTGTGTGCAGCTTTGGCCACCACACTATAAAAAGGATATAAAAATGTTAGAGAGCATATAAAGGAGAGCCACGAAGATGGCGAAGGGCCTAGAGGGGAAACCATACAAGGAGCAGCTGAGGTTACTTGATTTGTTCAGCCTGGAGAAAGGAAACCAAAGGGAGACTTCATTGTGGTCTACAGCTTCCTCACAAGAGGAAACGGAGGAGCAGACACTGATCTCTTCTCTCTAGTGACCAGTGACAGGACCCGAGGGAATGACCTGATGCTGTGTCAGGGGATATTTGGTTTGAATATAAGGAAAAAGTTCTTCACTTGTATTGGTGGCTAGGTGTTGCAACAGTGTGGTTCTTGGAGTGGTCTTGTGCAGGTCCAGGAGTTAGACTATGATCCTTGTGAGTCCCTCCCAACTCAGGATAATTGTCATTAGGAGTATGGATATGTACGATGAGACCCATCTATTTAAGTCTAACAGGTAACAGAAACTACTGTCTACACATCGAAGGGGTTAATCCAACCTATTTGTGTAAGAAATGGGTAATGAGTGTCTTTTCTTTTTAACAGTGGCTTTAGAAGTTTGCTGTATAAATGTTCCTACAGCCATGTACTAATTTTTAAACATACGGTGACTAGGACAACTGAGAAGCCATTTTTTGTAGCCAATATTGTAAGAAACCACAGCCATGAGACTCTCAGGCTGCAGGCTTCCGGGTAGTAAATTAAGGGTTGTTAAAACAAATGGGTTAATTATTACAAATTCGGCTGTTTGATTTAGAATGGCACATACACATAAATGCAAGAGACAAGAGGGATTATTGGTGAAATAACTGGTTTAAGATGGAGGCATTTGTGTCCATACTCCTGCCTGGGATTATTGGTGAAATAACTAGTTTAAGATAGGGGCATTTTTGTCCATAATTCTGCCCTGTGACAGACTGCCTAGGTGATTGGGGTGAGTCTGTGTGGATATATCTGCCATGGAGACTGGTTTGGGCAACTAACTATAGTACATCTTTTTGTGGATATTGGAAGCAGACATGGAGATAAGCAGAGATGAACTGACTCTATATCTTGGTGAAGAAAATTCTTGTGCCTTGAACACAACAAACACACCTTGTACCCAAGCTTGTATAAAGCCACTGACAAGCAAAGGCAGTAGGAGGGCTGCATGGATGAACAAGAGGCTCCTGACTAAAAGTAAACTTAAAAAGGAAGAATGCAAGAGGCAGAGCAGGTGATCCAGGAAAAATACAGACACAGTATGCAGTGATGGGATTAGGAAAGCCAAAACTCACCTGGAGTTAAAACTAGTGAGAGATGAGAAGGGCTTCTACACATATACTAGCAGCAAAAGGAAGATCAGGGAAAATGTGGGCCTGCTGCTGTGTGGGGCAAGGACCCTGGTGCCAAAGATTACAGAAGAAATCAAGATACTGAATGCCTTCTTTACCTCAGTGTTTGCTGGTAAGACCAGCCTTCAGGAACACCAGGACTCTGAGACCAAAGGAAAAGTCTGGAACAAGGAAGACTCACCCTTGGTGGAGAAGGAGCCCATTGAAAGGAACATTTAAAGAAACTGAATATATACAAGTCCATGGGATCCAATGGGATGCAACCATAAGAACTGAGGGAGGTGCCTGCTGTCAGTGCGAGGCTACTGTTGGTTATCTTTGAAAAGTTGTGGTGATGAGGGCAGACTCATGAGGACTGAAAGAAAGCAAATATCAATCCTATCACCTAGAAAGGCAAAAAGAAGGATCTGCTCAACTATAAGCAGGTCAGCATTCCCTTGGTTACCAAAGAGAGGCTGTGGAGGCTCCATCCTTGGAGATCAGCTGATCTCAGCACTGGGCACCCGGCTCGGAGCAGGGGGTTTGGACGAAATGATCCCCAGAAAGACCTTCCCATCACAGACACACTCTAATTCTATATGATTCAGGGTGTGGGATTTTCTGTACTGCCTCAGCTATGCCTAATACTTCAGTTTCAAGAAGTATTTCTGAGACCTTGTGCCTCAGTTAAACGGTTTATGGAATAAGGAAATTAATACACCCTCTTATGTGCCTTGAAAGAATAAATACACCAAAGATTGTGAGGTGCTTTCAGTGAGAGAAACATACAAATGCCTTCAGTACACATTTATAGGAAAGAAAAACTTTACAATTCTTTCTCCCCGTACAGTACAAATTGCATTAAAGTACAAGAAAACAATCTTTAGTAATGTTCTTGAAACTGGGTTCTGAAAAGCTGAGAAAATCATAGGTTTAATGTGAACTCCTGCCTTTATAAGTTCCCATGCCTTCTATGGTAGTGTGTTGGAGTCCATAAAGAGCAGATGAAATAGTGTCATAGTAATTTTTGTTTATTCCTTTTAAATTATACTTTCTCACACTTCAGTAAGATCTCCCGTTTCCCCCCATGCAGCTATAAAAGGCTGACTTCAGCCTGTTTAGGCTCAAGGCACGCATGCGGTCTTTTATTGACAAAAGCAGATGGCGATTTCTCCTACAATCCATTTCCTTTTCCATGGCTGGCATGTGAAAAACGGAGAACATACTGGAGGACGTGCCGTCATACTACACCAGCCTCAGAGTGCTCCTCTCACAGGGGAGAGCCTGGGACCTGGTTGTCCGTGAGGGGTCTGAATTACTGGAAACTATTTCACATTTAGCTTGGAGCTATTTTGACAATCTTCAGCTGTATCCTTTATTTCTTCCTTTTTAGCATGTAAATGTCCTTTTTTATAGTAGCTATTCTAACAGAATTTATAGTTCTCTTTTCTTAAAGCTTCTCATTCCCACTTCCTCATTTTTATTTAAGTCAGTCCCTTTTCATTTCCTGGGCATAAAGTGTTATGCAAAACATATATGTTCAGGGGGTGAAATCTTGTGTCTTCCTCAAATTATCTCATGATGCTGGCCTTTATTATTCACTTTTTATCTTCGGAGTGGCAATTACGTCTTTTTCGCCTTACTGCCCTTCATCCTTATGTGGAACTCTGGAAAATGTGTTATCTTCCTTCGTATGCTTCCTTAAAACACTTCTTTGCTATTATACCTACCAGTGCAAAAAAATTACTGGATAATTCACTGATTTCTATTTTCTTCCTCTTGGATTTGTTGGTAGTTATTTGGAGTTTGAAATCCCTGTGGGATCAGGCCTGTCTCTGTGGACTGACATTGCCTTATCGGTTAGCATAAGGACAGAAAAAGTGCAAATTTAAGCCCCTGAGGTGCTTTAATCTTGGCAGTCCCTGAACAGAGTTCTCCTTTCTGCATCTTACTGAGATTTGCTAGGGAGGATGTGCAGCTCAGTCAGTGTGTGGGCATAAAGCTTGTAAAGAGCTTTGGAGCAACAACTGGTTTGGTACATCACATGCAAGAAACAATTTATCTTTCTTCCTTAGACCCACATACAGCATTGGCTCTTTAATTTCTTTTTCTTTACCTCTGTCAGGATTTTTAGATTGCTTTTTATATGGCTGTATTCAGCACTATTTCTTTCAGAGTCAATTTCATTTAGATTTTCATTCATTTACAAAGAAAAATTTCTGAAATCAACTAATAAACCAACTAATTTAAATGCTTATGAGCTTAATGTTGCATTCATATTACTAAAAATATGGAAATGTTTTTCTTTAAGTCTGAATTATCTGAAACATAATCACAGGCACTTTTTGTGTTCTTAAGCATTATGAAATTTGTAAATACCATTGCATTTGTGATGCAGTCATGAGTGGTCTGGAAAACTGTGAGCAGCAAGTGTGAAGCACCTCCACACTAGTAAGGGCAAGAAAAATTTAAGCCAAAAGAAAGGTGGGAAAGACACAATTATTGCTGGATATGCAGTAGTACATTCAGAGTCCAGAGACAACAGGTAGCATCAAGTTTTCTTGAGAACATCATCCCTTCCCTGCACATTTGCAGCAAACTGTAATGCAGTCTCTCCAGGCTGCCACTTCTGTGGTGGTGACAAACAGAAAATCACATTCAGGAAGGTTCAAAATGGAGCTGTGCCTGGCTTAAGCAGACAGATTGAGAGCATTTGGACTGCAAAGTTTGTTCTTTATGGAAAGTACAATTTAGATTTTCAATGATATTGATCCTAAAAATGTCAAAAGCTATACATGCATATTATAGTGATATCAAACTCTTCGAACAAAGTGACAAAGTGGGTTTCTTGGAAGATTCAGATAAGGCCATTTTCTTTCTTTATGAGCTCATCAATGCCCAGATAGAGCAGAGACCAGTCTTTGAAAGACTTTCATATCTGACCTCTACTATCTTGCACCTCATTTATAATCTCTTTATAGAGGGCAGGGCATAGGGTGATTCCTGCTGTTCTTCCCTCAGGGTGAAGGACCCCATTTCCAGCACAACTCCTTTTTCTTCTCCTACTCTTCCCCCACCCACTTTCTGGGACCTAAAAAATCCAAAAGTGGCCTTATACACACAGAAACTTTACACTTTCTTGGCACTTGCTTGAGGAGAAAGAGAACCATTGCTTCTGGGATGAAGAAAGACCCAGGAGCTGAGGTGGATTTGGACTTGGCCAGTGGAGCATACAGGTAGGGCACTCATGTCCCAAATGCTCAGATCTGCATCAGTGTCAGCAAGCCGTAATGTCATTGTCCTTTGGTACCATCATCAGCAAGCACAGCTATCCTGCCCCTCACCATGCTGCTCATGGTCCCAGGAAAGGAAGTTTTCTCTGTTCTGTAGTGTAAGGCTGTGCTTCAAGGCCGATATTTGTATCTTGGAAAAGCATTGTGTAAGATTAGAAGAAGGCAGTCTGTCTGAAAGGTTTCGCGGGGGAAGTTTTGGCACCACAGAACATGAGACTGAGAAATGATGGTGTTATCTACCTGTTTGTCATCAGAGATATGCATTGCATCTAGCTGCCCAGCCAAGAAAAGGGTGGAAAGAGGAGGGATCTGAGCAGACCTTTCTCCAATCTGTGGGCTCCTGTTATCTTTTTCCGCCAAGACAAGGCAGGAAACACAATTTGTGTTTGTCTGGTTTTGGCGCAGGCTGGTGACACAAAGCTGTGTTTTCCAGCAATTGCTAGGATTGAAGAAGTGCTTGAGACAGGACGTTATACTCACTCTGTGGGAAGTGCACATCGTGAGGGATTAGGTGCTTCCCAAGGAGTTTCTCACAGTGCTGTTCTGAAACCCTGGTGAGGGGAACTCCAACCCACTTGCAGGGAGTACAGCCCTGTCCCATGGGTTGTCAAGTAAATGATTAGTGGAGCACAAGGTCCCTGAGCCTCAGAATAAAAAGTGGGCTTTTCACAAGAGGCATCTTTGGATATATCATAGTGTAGTGAGTTGCTTCCCTTCTGATGCCTCAGGATGAGGTCTGAGGCAAATAATCCTGCTTCTTTTTTTTCCTCAAATCATTGTGGGTGGGGCCCACAGAGATATCTCCAGGTTTGATGAGGGAATGAAGAAAATGTGGTGGGTTTATTTTTACATCTATATTTATTTTCTTTTTGGTTTGAGTTACTTGGAATATCTTTATATAAAAATACTTTGAAACGTAATTTGTTTCCTCGGGTAAAATTCATCTCCAGATCTGCAGAAATGTTGTACAAATTTCTGCACCCTCACAATTGTTCTTGAGCAGTTATCAGAGTCTTCAAAAAAGGTAACCAAATATAAATCAAGAAAAGCATTCAGACCATTATTTCTTAACTTTATTTTTAATAACTGATGATGGACTGTGGGTTCAATTAGATGTGGAGGAAGTCTTTCAAACACAATGTTTTTCCCCTTAAACATTTTATTTCAAAACCTAAATCTGTATACAATGCAAATACATCTATACACACACGTATCTGTTGTTCATTGTCCCACTAATTGATTCATCATACAAAAACCTTTACAAGTTTCACAAACTTGCTGCACTTAAACAGAGATAAGAGCAACTCAACTTCTGGATTTAATTCTGCTTTACTTAGCATGTGTGTTTACATGTGTCTACTGTAGATGAGATTTCTGAAAGGCATCCTTGGGAAAATCAGTACTCATTTTAAGTTACTCTTACACTTCATTAATGAAGTCATAGTTTGGTATTTACTAGATCTTAACCACCAAAGAAGCAGATGTATAGGATTAGGAGAAAATGTGAAAGGTAAAGTGTAGCAGTACTTAAATCATCACTATAATTGTATATTTCTGAAACAGAAAATCAAATCAGCTCTGGTTTCTAAAGAAGTTATTGAAAATCTCATTGATGGCTGCACTTGCTGGTTGCACTGTGCTTTTATTAGCTCTACTAATGATATTAGGTAGATACATATTGTCCTCTTTCAAGCAACTTTCACAAGGTTAGTACCTAAAGCACTTTGTTTTCTGATTAATTTTAGTGATAATTGATAACAAAGAATACATGGAAATTATATAGATTCACTTTTCTGAAAACTGTTTTGTAACCAGGTCCAACAGCCCTGTGGAAGATCTGCCATCCCCTGTGCTAGTCCCCTTACATCCCTGCAAATATTAATAATAATCATGCTTATTAAAGTAACAGGGTGAATGAAGTAAGGTTTGTCAGGGTGCTAGTCAAATGCTGAGCAGTGGGTAGCTCCCCCTGAGCCCAAGGTTTACAAATAGACAAGACAAACACAGGAATGGGGAAGAGAGTATAGCAGCAGAAGCAGAAACAGCCACAGAAGTATTTCCCTTCTCTGGGGGTGAGAAAAGGGCAGCTTGTCAGGGAGGAGGATACTCCAGAGGAACAGAAGAGCACTGGGGGGAAGGCTGGGAGGAGGCAGGGGGAGGATGAAGAGCTTTGTGAAGCTTGGGAGAAGATCAGCCAGGAGTAGAGCAAGCCTGCAATCCACACAGTTTAAAAAAAGACTTTCGGAAAACTTCCAAAGGTGCAAATGTCCAGTGCTTCCTGATTTGGCTCCTGTTATTTCGGTTATCTGTCAGCTGCCTTCCTCTTTCTTTGTAACCCTTCCCCAAAGCCATATGGAAGTAGGATTTAGGTGGGTGGAAAGCACCACCTTTCTCCTTGTAACCTCAAAGCTGGGGGATCTCCTCGGAATGGCTTGGGGCCTGGCATTACTGCTGCCATCTGTTAGCTGCTCCTCTTCTGTATTATGGCTATGGCGGTGTTCATCTTCAGATAAGATGCAGACAAGGTTCTCTGTCTGCAAGTGTAGTCGGGAGCAGCTGGGAGAGCTTGCTGTATCCTACTGGCAGATGGGACAAAGAAAACATCCTCGCTCTCTTTTTGTGCATGGGAAACAAAGGGGTTAAATGACTTCCCTGAGGTCACACAGAATGTCAGCAGAAAGGGAAGAAGAAAGCTTACTTAACCTGAGTCCAGCACTACAATTCAAGTCTAAAACCCCTGTAGCTCTGGTAGAGGTAAAAGGGAAGGTAAGAAAAGAGGAAAAAGGATTAGACAGGACATACTGGCTCATGGCTGCTCATACACAGTGCCTTAATAGAAGCTAAGCTTTTACACAGGAGCACTACAAATGGTGTGGAATTCAAATCTGAAATGAAAATATTGGCAGAAGTGTAGTCTGGGACTATATTTTATATTTATGTTCTCTTTTTAGGGTCTGTATCACTTCATCTGAGTGCCTTCTGATCATCAGCACATTTTATTCTCGCAAAACCTAAGTGAGGAAGAAAAGTTTTATGCCCATCTTGGGAAGGTAGAATTTAGCCAGACAACTGACAAAAATCTTAGGGTCCCTGGGAAGACAGAGGCTGGGTCCAGCTGTAGAACAAAGGCTTTATAAGTTCCAATCTATATTCCTAAATCTCTTAAATCACATTGTCTAAATTGGTTTAGTTTTAATGAATCTGAAGTCTACTATACAGTCTGTGTTTATATTGCTCTCTGAGAGAGATATGTGGCTCCTGTACCCGTGTTGGGTCTTCCTTGGGGAGACTGTTGGCAGCCTTTTTAATAGGATCGTGAAGAAAGGCATGGGCCTGCTATAGAGTTAGGGAGCCTGAGGTCAGCAAAATCAAAGGAAGAATTTCATTTATTCCCCAACCTTAGGAGTATCTGGTCATAGGAGTAAACTTGGAAAGCTGTGAGTAGGTGGAGGAATGCACATTTGATGCTGAAAGAATGAGTATTGGAAAGGGAAGATGCAAGAAGCAGCTCTTAAACTTTTTGCTCTGGGCAATGGATCTGAAAGGAGGTGGGCATGATTGCTCCCAATCACACCCCTGCCTCATATTTCTCCTGAGCAATGCCATGGACATTATCATGACATACTCTCCCTGTGACTCTAGCAACTGTCCTTGGGAGCCCATGAATCAAGGGGCTTATGTAAAAGTTGTGATCCTGTAATCTCTTCCACAGTCATCTCACATCTCATTTGGAAGAAATTTGAAGCCTCTCCCAGAGATTTACCTTGCAATTTGTCCCAGGAAAAAAATCAGGATGCATTTTCTCTATTTGAATGTACTAACTGTTATGTGCTCTTCAAATCTTGTTTATTATTGCCTTTTCCTCTCATACTGAGTCACAGAAGAGCTATTCGTTTTGCCCCCATCTATCTCCTCCTCCCTGACTCAAGAACAAAGCAAATCCCTGCATATGGTTCCAGCTGCTTCTGAATGCAGTTTTCCTGAGGCCTCAGTCAGCAAGGCATTTTGAGGCTTAGATCTGCATTTCCCAAGTCTGGGCTCAGAACCCCAGATGGAATCTAGGTGGTTAAAAATGCATCCATTAACCTGAAAGAAATTGTTGTGAATCTCTTCTGTGTCTATTCTTATACCTAGTTTACATCTGATAGATCTGTGAGAGAGCCTGCAGCTGATACTCATTTGAGAACTGCAGGCTTGGATGCCAGCAGAAATCTGTGACAATCTGGAAAAAAGTACAGGACATTGTATGGACATTAAATAGGCTAGTTGTGTGTATTTCCTAGCCGGTACTTTGAACATTCCCTCCAGGTCTGAACTTCAGTTGTCAGTTGCTCAATGACCACGTAGACAAGTACACATTGTGTTTGTTGTCACATTAGAAAGAGTAGCCCATCATGCTAAACACTGCAAATTCTACCTGCCTTATCACTGCAGGATCGTGTTGTGTCCTGTTAGCCGGTATCACAGCAGCAGCTTTGTTTTGGTAATGCTAGACTTGAGTGTTCAACATAATGAATAGTCTCCTACAGCTAGTTTACACAAGGATTATTGCCATTTTTCACAATGAGTTTTTCTAAACATGTGCCTGCTCATAAACAGTCAACATAACCTAGAAGAACTTGAAAGTCCCATCTGGATGTTGTATTTGGATCTCATATGCAGGAATTTTTTATAAAATACTCTATCAAAACCCATTCTCTCTTTTTTTTTTTTTTTT
>VXAY01006823.1:695409-802099 GCA_013399855.1 Oxyruncus cristatus | reverse complement strand
CTCCCCTCCCCTCCCCTTTCAATTGTTATAGTTTAAACAGGAGTTAGAAACATTTCCCCCTTTCCTCCACTCAGCCCTGTGTTTAGGCATCTGCTCCTATAAAGACAGAAGTTTCTTCTACACTCCTCTGTTCCCTGGGCTAAGATACACAGTACGCCCCATTTTAATGCACAACATATTTAAAAAGAAAAGGGTTGTTAATTCCAGTATTCTATGGGCCCTGGATTACGGTCAAGGCTATAAAAAACTCAGGACGGTAGAGGATGGCTTTGAGATAAATCCATTCCTAGTGCAAGTTTCTATTGACTAGATTTGGCAGTTTCTTGCTCTTCTAACTAGTGAACCTGACTCTTCTTATGTGGCAGTTGACTTTCTCGAAAACTAACTTTACCAGTCCTGTATTTAGAGACTAATTGTCTTAGGGACTGACATGGAGGTATTGCTCTGGTGAGGGTCAATGTATCTCACTCCTTGGGAGAACCAGCCCTCAGGACTGGTGTGAGATGATCTCATTGAGAGCACCTACTGTTAGACTTTGCTTGAGCCTAAACAGGAAAGCAACCACTGATTGTGTGGCTTTCCAAGAAAAATCTTATTGCAGGGTGTTCCAGGGAGGGTTCGAAGAGGTGCCGAAATTGAAACCAAAACACCGTTGAAAGCTCAAAAAACCAATATTTATTACAAAGAGGTGGCCAACAAAACAAGAAAACGGTAGACAGAAAAGAGAAGGGAAAATAAGCCCTCAGTAAACCCCCCACACACCTTCTTGCTATCTTTACTAGAACAGAACAGAACAAACAATCTCTACTATATTTCACCATAAGCAGAAACTCTTTCTCGGTTTCACACGGATACATAGGGTTAAAAAATAATTTTCCCGTTAACATCCTACCGCTTAGGATCCTTTGCATCCTAAATGCAGAGAGAAGATGCAAGGACTTTCCTTATGACCTTGTGTCCTACATTCTCCCGAAAGTTCCCATTGGCTGTTTCTGGTTGGTCAAAGCTTTCTGCAAAACTAACTGCTGCAGAAGTCCTGTTATGACTATTTTGGAGATGTTATTAGCATCAGCATGATTTGATAGATCAGGATGCCAAGTCAGAGAGATGAAGTTATTAAATGTATGGAAGAGTACGAGGTTTTGGCAGGTGAGGGCACGATAGAAACTATAATACAATTTGAGGTGAGTTTGTAGGGTAAACAGGATTGACAGAAGAGTTATTATTAGGCTAAAAAATGGAATTCAATTCTAAGGTTTGGTTAAGGGGAGTTTTCCAGATGTTTAGTGTTAATAGAAATAATGATGTGGGAAAATAGTAAAGACTTGAAATGGAAATGTCAAAACCTTCAGTACTCATTTCAGTGCTGGCATAGACATTAATAAATAACAGGTTTACTTTATTTCTGTCTTCTGAGAGCACAACAACCTTTTGAGTTTCTTTAATTCTTTCCCTTTAACGAGCACCCAGGTGTCCAAAGTGTTACAGGAGTACGCTGTCAGGGACGTGCTTCTGAATACGAACCAGGAAGTCTCAGGATGTCAACAGGCCTGCCTTTACTTTCACAAAAAAATTTAAAACCAGTCATCACTTCCCCTGCATGCAAATGGCAAAAGAACATTTTTATCTGAAATCACACTGCTGTTTTCAAAAATATGTCCTGAAGTATCAAGAGGTTTACTCATTGCTTAAAGGATCTCCAAGAGTCGGCTAAGCCCATAATTTCTATTCCAAATGAAGGGAAATGAAAAGCTGCTTAGGAGTTCTAATGACTGGAAGAGGCTCTGGAGAGTCTTTGCTGGGGTGTGTCTGTATGAATAACAACTTCCATGGAGAAACAAAAGACAGCAAGGCATGAGAGACAGGTGAGGTGAGAGGGAGTGGGGTAAATATGAGCACTTAGGGTAAGGCTCTGGCTAAAAGCACAGAGTACCATCTGAGTACCATCAGGGTACAGTACCATCTGATCTGGTAGATATCCAAGGGAAATGAAGCATTGTGAATTTCTTCTAAAGAAGTTGAATCAAAGAAAACCCCAGTTTACCAATAGTTTGTCATCCCAGTTGGAAACATCTACAAATACCAAGAGCCTCAGATCTAAGAAGCAGTAGGACCATAAAAGCCTTTGGAAATAATGACCTGAATCTAGACAGACCATTTATTTTACAGATCTGTTTAGATCTAAACTGCTGCGATTGGCCACTAAGATTATTATTAAGTGGCAAACTCTTTGGGACTTTCCTAAATAATTGTTACCAGAATAACAAAACTCACTGGGACCTTTGACACCCTCTCATGAGCTAAGGTGCAGGCAGTCTTTTGAAGGCCATGGCTCTACCTTCAGCTGAGGTCTCTAGCATTTTGTTCACTCCAGCTGAAATGTGAATCATGCTTTCTATTCTTCCTGTCACCCTCAGCCTTTTTGTTTCTGCCTCTCTTATTTCCTGTCATATCATACTCTATGTTTTTGATAGGTTAGCTTTTTAACACAGCTAGGTCAACTCGCAGAAAGGACCAGTGGTCAGCAAAGCCAGCATAAGGAAAGGGACAGGAGTCTGTGCCTGGACGTAAGGTTGGGACATCCCCTCCTTCTTTCAGCTGCTGATAGGTTATGGTGTTTGCTCACCCTGTATAATGTAACTGCACGTGAAAATACAAACACACTCCTCCTTCAAGTTACGTGTAAAGGGAGGGGTAATTCTTATCTAGCAACTGCTCGGGTTGCACCCATTGGTAGAGAGGAGGGTTTACTTTAGGTTTGTTGTTACCTCTGTACTTGCACAAGTAAATATGAGTGAGCTCAGAAGGAGCTCTCACAACTCACTTGTTGCAAGCTGAACAATTGATTAACAGTTTCCACACACAATGGGAACAAGCAGAGATACACGCAATGCTGCATCAGGTCCTCTGGGAAGGTGTTGTGCTGCCAGCGTCAGTGTTCCAGAGAGGGCAGGACAGTGCCCGCTGAAGAATACATTTTTTTGACATTGAATTTTATTCACTAGGAGTTTGTCATCTAGATTTCTACTCTTTGAGCATAGACACTGTCTGAGGAGACATTTAGATCCTGTCTGCACAGTGTAAGCAACTAAATGTATCATGGGTTTTTTTCTTTTTTTCTTTTCTTTCAGGTAGAGTGTAGCTGCTCTGTGTTAACATACCAGCTAACCCCATCTTTCTGAATGTAATAAAACAGTAGTCTAAATAGTCTGCTAAAGCTTTCTGTGCTTTAAGCTACTAAAACAAGTTTATCCAAACTATATTGTAGCGGGCAGGATTTATAAAAACATTTTAACTAAGAGCAATTTTTTATTTTACTGGTATATTTGTTGTTAAAATATACATGGAGGCAAGCCACAGAAATGGCTAAATTCTCAGTGGTCACAAGGTGGCCCAGATGTAGTGGAATTAAAAGAATTACACTGATCACAGGTAAGGAGTCTATACATTATATTTATTTTTTCAGTAACTGAAATATATCATAACAGAAGCTCTACCAAAGGTCCCTGTAGCAAGTTCTTCTTCTGTACTTGCAAGAAGTCACAAAGAATCAGCCATCATCATTCTCAGCTTTCCTTCATGGGACTAAGGCAGCCAAGCCTTTTGATGTTTCTTGGTTTATCGGTTTTCTAGTCTTCTGACTATCCATGCAAGCAGTTCTCACCCTCACGCCCTTCCCATAAACAAATCTGACCTGACCTGTGCTGAACGTGCCAGTGGACCATCTGTACACCAACATAAGCATTTTTCTGACTGCAGGTAAACATAATGCGATTCATAATTGTCTTGTTCACAGCTGGCCCAATAGCAGCTCTGGAGAAGCCTTGTGCTTAATACATATTCTCGGGTTCTGCCCCTCTTTTAATATTTTCACAAGGTAATCTTTCAATGTACAGCTAGTTTCTGTAACTTGCTCTTAAATCCATGACCTTGCATTTAGTGCTGTTTGTAAGTGCCCTTTTTTATTACTGTAGTTCTCAAAACTGTACAGGTTTTTCTGCTTGATCTCTTCATCCTATTCTGTTTTGTACTTGTCCCTAACTTTGTGTTACTAGCTGATTTCATCATCCTCATCCTTCTTAGAGTGTAGGACATATCAGATTTGTCTGGATTCTTGTCTGCATCTTTAGATACTGAAATGTTTTTCAAAGTCTTTTTCAAAATCATGTTCCCCTCAGACAAATGCTAGATGGGGCAATACCTGGGGCAGGTACTGTAACTGAAGGCTGGACAGCACAATTAAATGAGAAAATGTATTTATTTAGATATCTGTGGAAAAGTTTTGTAGAGAAGAGAGGAGTTTGGCATAGCAAAGACATCTGCTCCCAGAATACTAGAAAAATACAGTAGATACTCACTGCTCATAAAGAAATATGATTCTTATTAAAAAGATGGTTTTGCTTTGAGTGTAGTGGGTAAGACACGCTTTACAGAACATTAACTGCACCAAGTAGGTAGAAGAAGTAAACACTGTTTAGAAATGCAAAATGTGCTATAGTTAATTTCTTGACAGAAGGCTTTTTTTCCCTTAGTTGAAAAGCTAGTATTTTCTACTCCATGTAATTCTTTGAAGTTAGTGTACAGAATATGTGGATGATAAAACAGGCCATGGTGAAAGAATATTATTAAAATTTAAAAGTTAGGTTAGCCCTGTGACTGTTTTGTTACTGTAGACAGTTCCCTTACTTACAAACATTATGGCAGAGTAACTAATGGTTTAAAGGCTGTCTTTTTTCCAAAGGATTTCTTCAGCACTACTGGAGCAGGATGGGCAGTGCTCACGGCGCAGGCAAAGAATACATGGCTTGTTGTCGTCTGGCTGTTCTGTGTGTGGCTGCATGCCTTGTAACCCTCCTTTAAAGGCAGAATTACTTATTTCCATCTGGGCTTCCCTCGCTGCTCTGTGAGACTGTTTTTTCAGCATAGGTTTGTGGATCTGGATGTTTTATTTTTGCTAAAGAACAGAAAAATTAAACAGAAAGTATGCACTGATTTTTGGTGCTCAAATGGAGTACCCAAGGAACTCATTTTTGACAGTAGCCTGAAAAACTTCCTGTGTTCAAAGTGCAGCTCCCACTAACTTTAATCACAAGTCATGGCATTTTTCTAAATAGGATCCCTGGTACTTGTTTGGGAAAGGCTGGGACTTCCAGCTGTCACTGGGGCAAAACCCTTCCCTCAAAAGAGCCCAGGGTGGTGGGAGGACCACAGGAAACTGCGGATTGTTTTTTGCTGCCTTTCCCCAAAGTACACATGCTTTCATTAGCACCAGCTTTATGCAAGGGTGGAGAGGAAATTTTTACTGCCTTTCTCTTCAGAGGTCTCTGTTTTGTCCTGGTGTGCACATAATAGGGTGTTTTGCAGATCTAAAAAAAAGTCTTAGAGCAGTAAAATGCATGCTGGCCAGGTCTACTCCTGATTTACACCTTCACTACTAGCATCAAGGGAAGACCAAATGTATATGCTAAAGTTTATTTCTAACTGCAATGGGGCTGCTTCATTTCAATTAACTGCAATGGGTTGATTCATTTGAATTGTCCCCATTTTCCCTTCCTCCCTTTCCCCATTCCTCCCTATGAAAGCGTGTTCTTTGCATAGGGATAGAAAGGAAAGTTTTCTTTTTTAAATACCCTCATGAAACTCTTTCAGGTTCTATATTTGAGGTATGTCATATTTGGAAACTTTTCAGGGGTTTTCATACTTCTATATAATGTATATTTTTTTTACTGTTAAGCCATCCTATATGAGTTTAAATTCTTATATTTTACAGTATTTTAAAGGAGATAATTTTGTCATTAATCCAAAAATTATGCAGCAGGCTATTTTTCATACCACAACACAATTCTCCTCCTACTCTTTCTTAAAGGAAATCAAAAATTCCAGATGTTTTTCCTGCAACATCTGGCTCCCTGGCACAGGCTTCTGAAACAGTGTTTGCAGCCTTAAAGTCATGTCTTGGTTTTGTCATTTAGTTTATTGATGGGTTGTTGGAGTCACTGGTGACACAAGGACTGGTTTGCTTTGATAACTCTTTCACTCTAAAAGGAGATAGCCTTGCAAGCCCATTGGGATTCTGCTCAGAATTTTTTGGTACTCAAGAATGTGATGAGCTCAGCCACCTTGGCTTCCTGTCTTGCAGAAATACGTGCAGCGGTATTAATGCATGTGGACTCAAAAGTGTTCCCTGCTCAGCCTCAAAAATGAGGCTACTCATGTCTAAGTAATTAGCTATATTCCTGCAGAACATACTGTCAGGAGTTCAGAGTCACTGTGCCAGACTCTGTCCTGGGGGAAGGAGAGAAAATGTAATGGGAGGGAGCTAGAAGGGGCCATTCTGCCACGCTTTTCATCCTTTTTATATGTCTCTTTTTGGTATCTTTACACATAAAATCTTGCTTCTCTCACATCCTCCCTACTGTGCTTTGATCACCAAGTTATGTCTTTCAACATGTCTCTCATGTGGTACACAATGCAACAGGCCCCATAGTGTACCTGCTTTCCTTGTATTGATTGATAAGCTGACTCTCACCTGGGATTTGGGTGCCATATATACTGGGGCCCTTGACAAACTCACGTAGCATTCCAGGTGAGTGTTGTAACTATTAACTTTTTTTAGCTGTTTCAGGAGAGAAGATCTTTTTATTTCCTCCTCATCCTTCCCACCCCTCTGAAGATCTAGAAAAGTCCTGTGTTTATCTGAAAAAAAAAAACAAAAAAACAAACAATGTGTTGATTTTCCTGGTTTGGAAAAAACCCTTTCTCCCCACTTGAACGGTAAAGCTGCTGTTATCAAATGCACATGCTACTGCCAGAAATATGTCTCAGCCAGGGGCACAAGCTGCTCACTTTTCATCAAAGAAGCAGAGGGAAATGGCTCCATAGAGCATACTTTACAGTTGGCTGTTAAAGCCTTCGAGACTGGTTCTGAATTTCCTGCTTTGAAACATTTTGCTACCCCAGCAGAACAGTTCATGTAGCTGGCATAAGGCAACCACACCTCTCTCCTGGGTTCCAGCATGTTTTCCCATATGGGCAGGATGTGGCTCTCTATGTCCTGTCTCCTCCCAGTTGTTTGTTTGCATGATTAAATCTTCCACACCGACAGAGTTCTTCCATGCTTTTATGTAAGACATGATTTATGGTCGGGAAATACCACCATCCTCTTAATTTGCAATGTGTGGGCTCTCCTCATGTCTTTGTTGGTACTACCTGCGCAATATCATAAAGCATTCAGAGAGGTGTTATTCTGCTGCTTTTAACCTGCATGTGTGACTGGTACTGTGTTACATCTTTTCCACAGTACTTAACTGAGGATTTTAGCTTACATACAGTGAGCAGTTATAAGTGGGATGGCCAAAGCAACAAACTCTTGTCAAGCTTTCATTTTGGAGGTTGCCCTCCATAGCAGAGCTCTCTGCAGTACTCATGAAGCAGGTCTTGAAATTAGTTTGCTTTAATAAATTGACTATAAACACTACAACATCTCCAGGTCTGATCCAAGAGTTGCTCAGCTATCCCTGTGAGGGCAGCATCCCCCTCCTATAAGAAAGGGTGAGACAGATGACAGAGCATCGTGCATTTTTCAACCATCTGACTTTCATCTCCTACCACATGTGAGTGAGAACCCTTAGATGTTTTACAGGGTCACCTCGGCTTACGGCAAAAAGCACAAGACAATTGTTTAATGTACTAAATAAATTGTCACTAATAGGACTTCTGGTGTCTTGAAATGGGAAAAAGATATAGTGAAATGGGAAAATGATAGAGTGAAATGGGAAAGGATCAGCATGAGAAAATGATACTAGAGACCAATGTAAAGGAGCAGGGGACTCAAAAAAAAAAAAGAAAAATGAAAACAGCAAATGTAAATCAGAGGTGAGGTTGTACCCATGAGGTCTGCTGCATGGAGCTGCGAACTTTTCCATGTTCCTCATCCTCTGGTTAGGTGGGACCCTACTAAATGTTGCTACTCTTTAACAGAGCCAAAACCTCAATGGAAGTTATCATTTGGAGAAAAAGTGGGTGCATTTTCCCAGCTCTGAACAAGTGGAAACCATCCTCTGAGAACAGGAGCTAACTGTTTTGTCTTGAAGGATGCTTTAATGTCCTACCCCTTATTTAGGGCCAGAAGTTCTAAGGCCAAACTCCCCTGCTTTGCTAATTTTTTTTTGTTTGTTTGTTCTGGATACAATGGTGTGGGACACAGACTGGGACCCAGGCTGGGCTATTAAAGAAGGCACAGTAAAACATACAGGGTACAAGTCTCTTTGCTAACAACAGTTTCTAACAACTCTGCCAATGGATGTATGAAAAATAATGGGAAGGATAGGAAGACCAAGGAGACGAGGAGTCTGTGCAAGTGAAGAAACACTGCAATGTAGATCTGAGCAAAGGCTGTGAGTAATGTTTATGGGGTTTTACAGAAGTTAGAGCTTTGGTAGATTATAGAAGCATTTGTGCACTGTAGTATCTGTGCCATTGTGAGACGTGTGAAACGGATCGGTTGTTTTACTTCAGCACATAGATTCAATACTGAATACAGCTTTTTGTTTTGACCAGTACAGATAAGGAGCCTGCCACTGATATATCCTGCGAATGAGTCAGGGTGGTGGTGTGACAAATTCTTTATCTACACTACATACACATAAAAATGTCCACTTCTTCTGAATTAGTTACCAATATAGGAGCACAGTTTCATCTTTCACTCTCGGTACTGTGTAAATTAGTAGAATCTCTTATTTTCAGCATATTAATTATTATGTTGCTAAATACGATACTATGGCAACATGCCTACTCCAGGATTCCCTCTGCTGCTAGGCCTGGCGCAGCTGAACTAATAGAAAAAGCTAATGGGAAAGTCTAATGACAATTTTTAAAGCTTAAATACTAGTCATTTAATCTGACACTCCACAGGCTGCCAGTTGTCTCCTCGGGATATTCATAGAGCAGTTAAGTGCAAAATAAAATTTGCAGTCGGTGGAGCTGATTTATAAATGTTGTATAATGCTGGAAATCTTCAAAATTCCTTGAATACAATATTCAGCAAATGATATCTGACTGGCTTTTCCCATCCCCCTCAAAAAATTTAATGTGCACATGCACTGCCACGATGCATAGGAAAAAATCCTATGGAGCAGTCCAGCATACACAATCTGTCAGACCAAGAAGAAATAAAGATCTGTTGTTAATTCAGACAAATGGTCAGCAGCTGCAAAATAGTTTCCACAAGGAACAGAGCAAAACCCTCTCAGTTAAGGATAGAATTTTTTATGATTTTCTGTTGCCTTTTCCAGGGCCAAAATCTGTGGCATATATTCGTACATAACTTTTAATTCTATTCCCTGCTATTTCAGTTCTGTAAGCCGCAGTAGCAAAAAGCCCCTTTAAAAGTAAGAAAAGCCCAGTGATTTTTATACTGTTTTTTAGTATTTTAAACAAATTAGTTGCCTCAGTCATATCATTAGAGAGAGTAAAGCTGCTCCAGCAGCATGACTGAATGGTGGTATTCTGCATTCTCCTTATAAGACTGCAGCCGTGGTGATGAATATGGGTGTACTTGCTACCTCAGGGTGCTTCTCTGCTTGTTCTGACCACACAGTGGGTGTGTGGTCACCAAGTCAGGGCATCTCATCATTACCTTCCAGGATACCTGTCATTCTCATGGTAGCAGTGCTTTTCTTAGCTGAGTCACTTTTTGTGTGACTCATAACGTTATCCTATGTCGCTAATATTTTGCTACTTAGGAGAACAGGGAGATTTTTAATGGTTTCAGTTCAAGACACATTAAAAAAAAAAAAAAAAAAAAAAAAACCCCAAAAAACAACCCCAAAATATGCTTTTGCTGCTGTTGTGATGGCCTCCCAGCTTCTGATGCCCGTTGCTATACCTGAGGGGTAGTTAACAGGGACTGCAGCAGTGTCACAACATTAATGTCTCCTTGTGGCTTTACAGGTACAGCAGAAAGGATTGTCAGGAGCGTGGGCTGGGTGAGATGCTTAAACCCTCAGGTCGGTGTTTGGGACTGTGTTACTCAGCTCTGCATTTGCAGGGGATGCGTCAGGAAAAGCCCCACAAATACCACTCAACTGTTATGCCTTAATGACTGTTTCTAGGAATTTTGTCAGAACAGTATCAATGTTCCCCAACACAAATCCCAGAGTGCAGTCTGGGTCTGTGTTATTTAAATTACACACGGCAAACTGAGTTTTTTTCTGCAAGGTACAGTGAACGGGATCTATTTTGGGTGTGTCTTCTCTTAAGTTGTGATTTAACCTATAAGCCAGGATGAACTTGAAGTACTGTAGGGTTACTGGAAATTTAACTATTCATATTGTCCTTTGTAGTCTGACAAAGAACACTGCAATGTTTTTATTCTTCTTTTAAAAAATCCAAACAACAAGAAAATTGTCCTTATTTGTCCACCTGAGACATGTTCAGTAGAGCTTGGATGTGAATTTGAATGTTGAATAGACATACATTTCCTCCAAGTTTAGAAAGTGTGGGATCTTTTGCTTGCCCACTGCTGACTACAGGGCCTGGCAACATTAAGAGTATGTACATAAACTATTAGATGCAATTGCTTCCTTCTCATCTGTGTTAGAATTTTACAGGAAAGTTCTCTGAGTTGAATGTATTGATTCAGCCCCAGAGACATGCAGTTTGGGAGAACTGCATGGACAGAGGAAGTCAAAAGGATTTAAAAAGAGCTTAGCATTTAATAGAGACTGAAGTGAGCAAACTACAAACACAAAACATTTCCAGAACTGCATCTCCAACATCTTAAAACTGTTTTTACGAGTTATTATCAGTTGTTTTAAAGATCATAATTTCTTTACAAAGAAATGACATCATATGAGCTACAATAGTACTACAGACCTGATAGCACAATCATGTAAATAGGGTTTACTCCTCTATTTTCACGGACATCTGATTTAAATACTTGAAAGTAGTTGCCCCTGAGATGTGGGCCAGTGAGGATGTGTAGTCCTCTCATCTCAGTAAGATTTCTGTTGACATAAGTTTAATCTTGTGGTCTGGTACCACTGAATGGGTGGGTACTGTGCTTCTGAAGCAGAGGTGGCAAGCTCTCTGATAGGTGATCCCACAGGAAGGGTGAACTTCAATATATGCAATTCTTGTTTAAGTATCTAAAAGGTCTCAAGGCATGAATGGTTTCAATTTCAATGGTTTCAAGGGCCAGTCTCCTCCTCTGAAAGATTTGAATTACAGTGTGTTGTTAGATTCTCATGTCAAGAAATTCTTAAACTCTCCTGGACCTTTCCATGCATTTTAGTCTCATTTGCTACAATGTTTCTACAGATCTTTGATTCTTCATTGCTTCCACCCTATGTAGTCACTCACATTTTGGCAAAGAGATAAAAACGGAGTATAGAAGAGAATGCTGATGAAGCAACACATATTCAAGTACAAAATAAACTTCTGTGTAAAGCACTCATCCTAACTCCAAATCAGATGTAGTGAATGCCTTAGGTGGCTCAAAGGGTTCTGTCAAGAACATGATGCAATTTCTTTCCCATAGTTGTGTGTGTTGTTCTCATTCTGGAAATATTAAAATGTTCTGTTGCCTACGTTTTCAAGCAGAAGATTATGTTACCCTTCTGATAGGAAAATGTTACGAAATGGATTTACATATGAGTGGAATGGACCAGATCCAGAATGAGACTTCAACAAAGTGATGATGGTTAAGCTTAGAAGTTGGATGTCTGGTTCCAAAGATGGGGTTTAGGTTGACAAATTCCCTATGCTTTGGGTTAGGGAAAGTCTGTGGTTTATAAGGAGGATTTGCAGCAGCCAGGACACTCTACGGAGGAGATGTTGGAGACAACTCTGCCTCTGAAGGTCTGTCCCTCAGAATTTTAACTCAGTGTTAATACAGGTATCTCTGTGAAAATGGATTCCCTGCCTGAAACCACTTCTGGCACTTCAATATCAAAGGCAACTGGCCAACTGCGTCTTTTCAAGGTGGCAGTAGTAGCATAAAGGTGTGCAAAAGTAATGAGCAACCTTTAATCTTTCTGGGAGCTGTGACGAGCAATCACCTTACATGATAAACTGTGCTTTCCTTTGAATTATTACATGGAGACATGCAAGTGCCCCCTTCTGAAACTTGTTAACAAGTATTCTGTCCAGCTGTTGGTTCACTCCAGTTTCTTGTGAGACTTTCTTTCCTCTCTCTGTAGGTGCTGCATGTTTAAACCACAGAATTTCCCAGTTATTTCTCAGCTGAGCACAAAATAAGTGAGCTTTCTTATTTGCCTAATAAAAAGAAAAGGTAGAAATGCTCATTTTTGTTTCTCTACTGAGAAGACACTAGCTATTTTTCTTATTTCTCTACAGAAAAAAAAATTAAAAATGAACCAACCTTGACTTGTTTAGTGGAAAACTGCAGCTTTCAGGAAATTTTATTTCATCATTTGTTCCTTCTCTTTGATGTGGTGTGTGGCTGTAGAAGACAGAGTACAAGATTTTGTCCCTCCTCTCCCAGCAGTAATTTAAGAACATTTGCTTTTCTAAATTCCTGCTTTACCTAAATATTTCTTAATTTTGTAAGGAAGGGAGAGATATTTTTCTGGGGTAGTGACTTTACCCAGAACTGACAGTGCATGGCATATGCTGGCATATGTCTGCTGTGCTGGGAACTTGTGTTCAGCGTGCTGTGTTTCTTCCTCCTGTCAAAGAATGAAGGCATCTGTTTGAAGCCTTGAGTCAAACAGTGATCTGCAGCAGGTCACATTGTGACTTCTGTAAATCAGTCTAAAGCAATAGGACCTCACACAGTGGATGTACATCCAGGGCAGGACGTGAACTGGGCTGCCATGTGGCAGGCCAGAGTTGAGATTTCCCACAAAAGAGCTAGAACTAAAATAGGGGAATTCAGGATGAGATTCTAAAATGCAAATAAAGTAGGAAGCTCAGAACAGGCCAATAATGTATCCCCTTCTTAAGTGAAATTTCTTTTAAATTTTGGATTTATTTATTCTCAAACACTTTTTCCTGTCTTTGGTGTTTTCTAACTCATATAAGCAGTCAGACTACGGAATTTAATCAGACCTAGTTATAAAATATCACTGAAGACATAGTTGTAATTCTTCTACAATGATATGTTTGGAGCTGATATTTTTGTCTGATGCTTTACCCTTCTAAGGATTTTGGTACCGCTTACTTTATCCCATTACAAGTGTTTCAAAGGCTGTCCATTTCAAAACAATCTGTGTGCCTCCCCTGCCAGGCACCAAATTCCTCAGTCTCTGAGCTACATGTTAATATGAATAAATATTATGATTGCTTTACCATATCAGTGGCTTCTGGATTCAGTTAATAAATATTGCTTTACTTTTGAGTATGGATGAGCAATTGGTACAATTATTTGGAGATAATTACATTAGACATCTTGCAGAATCCATCCCACCAAAAAACGCTCCAAGACCAACATAAACCTAATTACACACAAACAGTACTCTTGATTAAATATATTGTGATTTTAAAATAGTTTTATAACATCTGTTATGGTGTGATTGGTGCTTTAGGACTGAATATGAGAACTGATTCTAGCTGGAAGCTACCGAGGAATTATGTCTCCAGTTAAATAAAACGTTTCAAAGATGGGTGGTTTGGGAACCACAGCAGCTCAAGCCCATCTCTAAGCGTACCATCATTTGATAGAGGTTTTTGCATACTCATATGCATCTCTGCTTTACAGGACTATGGCAGACAAACTTGCCCATCTCCTCATGGCAGTTTTGGATATTTTTTGCCCCAGTCTCATTAGTTGGCCCCTGTACTGGATCCGGTTTCCCCACTGGGAAGCCATCATCTGGGAACCTTATCCACAGCACTGCCAATCTCACAGTTTAGATAAACCTGCTCTCATGATCCATCAAATGTAGGCCAAACTTTCAACAAAATGACTGTGACACAGCCACACAGTCTGTTTTAGTCTGGGGGGAGTGGCCTTGGACACTGGACCAAAGTAAACTTTTGCGCAAATGATAACTACTTGAAATCTATGTTTTCCAGAGATGAACCCTTAGTTACCTGAAGGTTCATTATACTTATTTATTAATTTTTATTTTCTGTTAATTATTACTCCCTTATTTCACAGCTGGCACATCAGACCGGAGCCTTCTCTTATACGGAGTTGCATTGATGTGATTCTATTGAGTTCACATTATTATGCACTTATGAAAATTAAAGTGAAAACCCTGGAACCTGTGTGGTTTCCACTTCTATTTTACCTTAGAGTTTTAATTGGAGGAGATCTTTTATTAAGTAAGACAAAATTCTCATTATAACAACTAAAATAACAGCATCCTACGTCAGTGGTCTTTTCGATCTGAACCTATACTTTCAATGATGGTGTCACAAAACATTGTCATACTAGTCTTTTCCCTGTGCCTGCATAAAGAAGTTGAAAAGTCCTGTTTATTTGTCCCTGCTAATTTGTGGTCTACACTGCTTCAAAAAAGAAAAAAAACAGAGATGTTAAATGTTAATGGGTGCTGAAGGAAAACTTTTTTTATTTGTGAGACCCCTTAGAAAGTTAGAAGTCAGCCTCAGAAAGCAGACCTTTTGAAATTCCTTATAAAAAGAAAACAAGATTCTTTTTTAGTCTGCATGGATATCAAAGGAATTTTGTACGTGATTGAGAGCATCTGGCTCTAATTGTGTTAAATAGCCTTAAGCAGCTGACTTTAACTGTGAAAGCTGAGAAATTCCACTATGAGTTCCACTTTTTCATACACCTTTCAGATGCAGAAGAAATCAGGATGTTGTTTGTATTTCAGCAATCAGACTTTAAAAGAGAGAAACATGACAGAAACAGAACATTACAGTAAGTTTTCATTTTGGAAGAACACGCTCGGTGTGGAACAAGAGGAAATTGATAGAGAAACTGAAACCGCTTTTAAAACAAATTGATTTGGGCTGATCGTTTTACATTTACAGTCTCAGACTCAATGAATGCCAAACATTATGTATATATTCACACATAGCACATATAGCATCACATGCTATATTTTGTGTTTTAGTTTCCAGTTCACACATAATACGACCCTACCAAGGTGCTTTAGACAATAGCATTTCCTTACGGTATACCTGCAGGTATTCCTGAAATTATGTATGTTTAAGGAATGATATTTTAGAGTTAGGATAGAGGACCGAGAGGAAAAAATAAAAAAATTTAAAACAAAATTTAAAAAAACAGCTGCCCTTTAAGACGAAAGCGTTCCTTTCATTGCAGTGTTCATTCATTTCCATGGAGTGTGAGTAAACAGAAAGGAAATAGCTTTTGGCCTGATGAGCACGGGGAGGATGTTTCTGTACAAGAATACTTTGTATGCTGTACATCCAGACAGTTTTCATTGCACTGGCTGGAAGAGATTGCCAGGCATCAACGTTATAGTGAAAAATGCTGAAGCTAGAGAATATAAATCCTCGCCTAAATGTTATAGCTCAAACAGTTAAGTCCAGTGAAACTGTGATATAGTTTTAAAGTAAGGAGGTCATGAAAAATCAGTTGGTAAGCAAAAGCTGTCACTATATACAAATGACTTAAGCAGTCCAGAATTATACCTGCTGAAAATGTAATTCTACAAATTATGGACCGTAGTGGCCCTGATCCACCAATGATATGATTTCATATCACCCAGGCCCCACTGATGCAATGACTTACAGTCCTGATATACACAGGCAAAGCTGAACAACACCAGAGGTTTTCTTATAGAGAGCTGCAAAACATTGATTCCTAGCCAGTTTTCTAGCCTCCCCCTTAATCTACCCTTGCTTTATGATTTTATAAAAAAAGCCTGTGTGTGTTTACACGTAGACCAAGGCACCCCAAGTAAGGCAAGACGGAATTAAATGACAAAATCAGAGGGCTGTCTGCATACCACATTATTAAAGATCCCGTTCACTGCAATAAGACATGACAGTCTTTTTTGATGTTATTTAATTTTGTATAGATGGTCCTTTCCATTCACAGTGAGCTGTGTGGATTCAGACAACTCCAGGCTGAGCTGTTTGTCCTTGTGGTATTTCAGATTTCACACCTCATGCTGTAAAACTTTCCAGGACCAGCTCTGTGCTTTGAAGTATAGTGTATGGCAGTAAACATTAACGAGTCATAAATATATTTCACCCCAAAAAATGTTTTACAGATTATACTTGCCTTAGTCTGTGGCAATACCATTCATTATTCTGCAATTTCAAGAATGTGTAGGATGGCAGATAACTCAAAATCATGCTATCTTGATGAAGCAATTGGACTTTACAGAAAACTTTTGTCCTAAAGTCTTAAAATAAACAAGTAGATATTGAAACAAATAGTTGTGGCTGGCTGTGTTTTTTTTCTAGACCTCAATGGTTAAAAGGTTTTTGCTGCTGTTTAGCCATATTAGAATTCCTATTCAAATTAAATTGTCATGACAGCAAACAAACTCTGAAGAATGTGACAATTAAAAGTGTGATTTCTAAGAGCAAATATTTTAATGGAGGTAATGCTCACCACCTTATGTTGGCAAAGGGCTAGTGTCATGAAAGCAGTGTGTAATTATTCTCCCTGGATGCCAGCTGTCAGTGTATAGATACTCTATATTAAATTATAGTGAGCTGAAGATAGACATGCAATACCTCTAATAGATATTTGTGGCTTTATAGCTGCATTTATGTGCTTGTATGAAGCTATGTTTCTATAGATTTTGTGAGTACAGGTCAAAATCACAGCCATACTGATTTTAGGATGTCTGTCATGAGAGTCACTTGCATGATGCTGGCTGATTCTCATCATGGTTATGAGGCGTTTCAGTGTGGGCAAGGAGTCTACACTGAGCACAAAATTAAAGGTCATGGTGGGGCCCAAGTATTTTATTTCTTGCAATTTTCTCATAGCCTGTAGCAGCAACATCTTCTTCAGCTCACTCCACCCATGCATTCCGATTCCTTCTGTTTTTCATGTCATTCCACTTTTCCTCCTGAGCCCCTGGGTAATGCTAAGCACTCTGTTTCCTGTCTTAATTGGTGTGGCCTCCTCACACTTATTTAAGGTTTCACTCCTGTGATTAGAGTCTTTGCAGGCTGACTCTAGAGAGTTTTGTAGACTTCCTGGGAAATAGATTGTCCCTCTGCGTGGTTCCACATGCAGAACTATGTATTAAGTGCAAAGTCTTAATAGAAAGAAACTGCTTAATTATGAAGATGGTGAGTAATATCAGAAAACTGAAAAAATGCACACATATGCATATATATAAGTGCACATATTGAGGTTGGTGTATGAAGGAACAATCCTTCTGACAGAACAATACATATCACAAGAGATTTATTTTTGATTCCAAAGAAAATATTCCAAAATCGTTTAATTGGTGGATGGGAAACTTCAACAAAATGATGAACATAAGGGAACCTGACATTAAATGTTTGGTATACTACCACGACGTTTGTTGAATTTTATTTTTATGTTGAATTTAAACCATACTAAAATTGATTCTTAGAGGAATAATGCACAAAAATGGAAACATAAAATGCAAAAGAATGTAACTCTAGTGAATGTGATCAGATACCACATTTTATACTTCTGAAAATGATAAAAAAAGATTTATTTTGTTTTGCTTTGAAATTCCTCTACACACAGAGTGGAATGCTCTTTAAGAATTTGTGGGTTACTTTAAAGAACAATTCTTGAGCTTTCCTTCATTTTAAATCAAGGCTTTTCAGTAAATTCATTTTCTCTCTTTCATCTTTTCTCTTTGTGGAAGGAGAAAATAAATACCACTGATTGATGTGAATATTTGTATTGATCCTAAAGATGCTGACATTCAGCAGGCTTCATCTACCCATTCTATTAAGTCTCAGTAGTGGTAAATTATTACCATCATTCAGTACTTGTCTTTGCAGATGATCTTAAGTAAGATAGGTACTTGCTTGGCTTTACTTGTAATATAACGATAATTGGCCTTCGGTTTTATCTCATGAATGTTGCAAGTCTCTTGAAAACTGAAAATAATCTGGACACTAGAGTATTCCATAAAGAACCCCTGTGGTAGGAAAATTCCTCCCAAGAATGAACATTGGGCAAGCAAAATAGGAATTCTGCATGATTTACCTTGCAATTTCTGCAGAAGGTAACCTGATCAAAAAGACAAACATTTACCACAGGCTGCCTAAGGTGTCTGATCTGTCCCGTTCATAAACTCCATTTTGGGGTCCTGGGATAGAATTATAGGATCACAAAATCATAGAATCATAAAATGATTTGAGTTCGAAGGGACTTGAAAGGTCATCTAGTCCAACCTCCTCGGCAGTGATCAAGACCATCTTCAACAGGATCAGGTGATGAATTCTCATCATCACATCTCTTACATCCTTGAGTGTGAAAGACAAGGTCCTGCAGTTTTTAGAACTATAAAATACAAAGAGCAGCTAAATTAGAAATCCATGAATGAATCTGATAGGATGATTCTTTGTCCCAGCTTTATGTTTGTGTTTTATGGACCTTACCTCACTTTCTCTTCCCAGAATATTCAATACTTTGGTACCACATGATATGGTTGTAATTTAAAGATATACATTTAACAGTGAAGGGAACAGTGTCTGACCTATAGGGTGACTATTGATGATTTCCAATAATTTGAAAAACACGTGGTGAAGTATTCTTACAAAAGAGGTAAATCAATCAGTGACTCTTGTTGATCAGTTAAGCTCATCTGACCACTGATCCCTAGAATGTGATCAGAGTTTAGGAATGTATTATTACAAATTGGAAAGGGTTATGATCACAGTATTAAAGCACTGTCTCTAAGGAAAGTGTTTTATCATAAACATTAAAAAGGAACATTTCATGTCTACTCCATGTCTGCATTATGGAAAAAAAAAAACAAAACAAAACAAAAAGAAGATAATATTTTTGAAATCATTTTCACACTCCTAGAGCAAAAATACTGAAATCAAAACTGAAACAGAACCAGATCATTCGTAATACGGACAGACATAATGAAATAAAAAACAACAGAAGAATCTTTATCAGTTATGATTTTTAAAAATTTCAGTTTGCTTTTTCTGTATTAAAATTTTTACACACATTAGGTAGAAATTTACCTACTTTGTGTGAAAAGAAACCAGGCTGTGAATCAGACAAGATGACCTAAGGCTTTGAGCTGTTGTAGACTCAGCAGGCCTCAGAAGAAAATTAGGAAGCCAGCTTTCCTTTGGAGAAGTTTCTTCCTAAAGGACTTTGGGGTTTGGTAAAATGTCATTTAAATTAAAATTGTAGACCATGGCAGGAAGGTAGGTCAGCTGTGCCTTCACTCCAGGATGCCCTCTGTCAATACAACCTATGTTTTTCCTATGGGGACAGAAGTTTCCCAGAGAATCAATACACACTTATGTCCTGGTTTCTTTTTGAAGAAATAAATGGAAAGCAGAAATGCTGACACTATTGCACACCAGTCCAGCAACACTCAGGGAACTTCTGCTCAACTCTTCTTGAAAGGACACGCAAGAGTGCATATCCCTTCCTACACATGGTGTCCTCTCTGTGACATCTGGGGGTACACTGAGGCACTTTGTTCTTCCTGGAACTCTTTCCAAACACAGGAGTCTGAGCTCTTTACGGATTTTCTAGGTTCAGGCGGGAAAACTAGATTTTACTCTCCCTTCCCTACAGCTACTCTCTTGCTCCTTATCAAGAATGACCAGAGAACAGAAGTTTTGACTCTTTGAGAGGGGAAGGATTTCATCCCAACTCCTCTGTGTTTGCACAGAGCTTGGTATCATGCTGTAACAGAAGCCACTGGAGTAATCATATGCTCACTTCTAGAAACACAACAAAAGATGGAGTCTTTTCCATGGGGAATAGTATTAAGATATGACTGAATTCCCCAACAGTACATCTTTAATACAAGCAAACCTTGGCTAAAATAACTAACGTGGATTAAACCACCAATTAATTGGTCTTTAATTCAGATTAGCAGCTCAAATTCTGCTGCATTCAGCTGCTCAATCGACCGCTCTGCATTATTCCAACAGCACAAAGCAGCAAGTGAATATGAATGCTGCAGTATGGCAGCCTTAAGAAGATTTTTGCCCAGAAGATCATGTGTTACAGAAATCAGGAGAAAAAAACCTTTGGATGTTTTCTTCAGTTTGATTGCAATTTCAATTAGTTTTTTCTGCAAAACATGCAGGCCTAACATTTTTCCAGTTTTCTATAGGACTTACTTTCTCATTCCTTCTCACTGTTTTACCTCACAATTTAAGTCTATTAATACCCTCTTGCAGGTTGTGAAAATTCTCTCTGGAATAAGCACCCCATGGAGCCAATTATTTGCATGATTTGAAATGAGGAATTTTTCATACGTAACCCTTTTTTCCCATCCTTTAACAGACAATCTCCCACAAATATGTTTGCTGCTTAAAATTGCCTGTCAACATAAAAAAAAAGTCCTGTTAATAAGAACTGCTGGAAAGACCCCAGTAATTTCTTAACATAACAAGTTTTTGGGATGTTGAGGTTGTGTGCCATATGTACTTTGAGTTCTGGTAAAAGTTCTGTCTTATTTCTGAGTCAAGCATTTCCCAGGACTTGCTCTCACATAGCAAAATGGTTAGAACAGTGCTATAAAAAGTGGCGGAAGCAATAAAAGTGACAATATATAAAGGCAGCTCAGTGTAATATGGAACTAATTTATTGAACATAAATATAATTTTCCATACCATACATTCTATAATTCAGCAGTTCTAGAAAATGCATATTCAGCAGTAAAAAATAAGAAAGTGGATGTCTTACTGAAATCAGAGCAAATTTGTCAATGACTGCAGTGAAAAGGTGCTGAGCCTAGGGATTGTCTTTTAAAGACCATTAATAAACAGAAAAGCACATTCCAAAACATGATGATTACAAGTACTTGGCAGACTGAGTACATAATTTGCTGAGTGCGGTGTTTAGAATATACAAATTGTGTTCATAGAATGGGAAGCTCTACTTTGGTCCAGATAAAACTGAACCATGTACAAGGAACAGATTTAAGATATCTTTTTGTCTTTTCCTATTTAAGACTAGCCCACATATTGTTTGTACACTTATTTAATTTTATGACAGTTTATGAACATATGATAAGCTGGTCAGACAATTTTTGTTTTCATCAAGAATGTAGGCATATATGAATTATATACAGTTATTTAAGTGAACCAGGTTCTAGACTACTAAATCTGCTAAAACCCCCAGAGTATAAATAAACTGTAGGCTGCTGTTTGATCAGTTGTCAGAATAGAGGGTAAGTTCCTCTGTTATTATTGGCAAAACATGAGCTACATAGAATAATCTCTTGAGATAAAGTAAATACATTCTTTTGCAATTAGGCTTAAAACCAAATCCTAATTATAAAGGATTTGTAGTATAAATCTGCCATAGAATGGTAACTACAGCAGGAATAATTTACACTATGAAGAGAAATACTCAGTGAAGCCTAAGGCATTTTGCACTGAAGTTTATGGACTGAAAAAAGGCAGAACTTGCCAGTGCAAAAGATATATTTGTCTGTTAACAGGTGATTTTCATTGATTCTCATTGAATTCTAATTAAAGTTCCTGGACAGGAGGTTTGGATATTAAATCCCCCTTGCATGAACTAGTCTTTTCAGCTTTAAAAAACACAAGGTATGAAAAGGATTGGAGAGGGATGCAGACTGCGTCTTAAGAGAATGGTGTGTAGTGCTGAAACCTCCAGGGACAATCCATGCATTTCTGGGAAATATTTACTTATAAGAATGAGGATCAGGTTTGACTTCAGTGTAAGCTACAGGCTGTCAGCCATTAATCTCAAATTCCCTGTTTGTTGTTTCACTTCAGGCACTTGAATTAGCCAGTTTTAGGCCAGCTCTACAAACATTATGTATTTTGTGCTTATCTTTGTCAAATTTATTAAAAATGAAATGCACCTAGTTACCCAGCTGTCAAAAAAGGGGATTTGCATGAATAAAACATAAGTTATGTTTATCCTGATATTTGACTTCTCCTCTGAAATTGAGAATTAGTATAATGAGGGAGAGAGGCTGTTCTTTTTAAGAGCCAAGCCAGATCAAGACAGAAATATATTTCAGTAGCTGTCTTCAAATTAGTTGATGGTTTAGAAACAGTCAAATAATGAAGGACAAGGTCCTTATTGGGTGATGTTCCTGATATGTTCAAGAGATTGTCCATATAAAGAGAGTCTGTATTTGAAATGTTTTACTTCTGCTCTGAAAGGAGATTGGTGTTTAAGCAAAGGCTACCCCTCCTTCAGCAAAGAGCTAGAGAGAAATGATTGCAACATCCAGGAAAAAATAACCTTGTGACTTTTTTGATAGTGCCCTCTTCCTTCATTGTAGAGTTTCTTGAAGTCAGTTTGAACTCTGCAAGTTAGAACAGTATTCCAGGTGTGTTGTATTACATGTAACTATTTTAATAGTTCTTCCCATTGCCAGGTATTTTAGGGCAGCAGCAAATTATATACTGTGAAGAACTGTGACCAGAGTCTCTTCAATAAAGTTTCATATGAAGAATTTTATTTGTGCACAGTTTGGCTGGAGCAAAACAGCATCTCTAATAAGTTTGTTTGTTTGTTTGTTTGTTTTTTAAATGTTGACTGTGTAAGACTGCATGCAATGGAGTTACCTTCTCTATAATAAAAGACCTGCTTCTCACATGGTGTCATGTGAATGCCAAAAGCAGTTCCCGATTGTATCAAATACAGAACAGGCATAGTTCTGCTTTTATCAGATCAAATTTTATTTTCTTTAAATGATAATATATTAATTAAGTCTCATTGTTTTGCACTTCTTAAAATAGTTGGTTTTCCTCTTTATTTTTCTTATATTTCCTTTATTTTTAGGGGAAAACACCCTAAAAGAAAAATCATATTAAATGAAAATTACAATAAAATGTGCATAACCTTTAAAATATTTAGCCAGTAAAACTCACACTCACATCAAAGAGCTGAAAATAATATACAGTTTAAGTTCCTTGGTTCCCATACAATGAATCACTTGACTTAATTATAGGAACGTTAAAGCAGATAAATAGCCTTGCTATGTGATGCTTTCCAGATCAGAATTAATGCACATTTCCCTGTATCTATCTAAACCACACACTCCCACAATGTACATTGTGTGTATTACAGCACATGTGCAGTATGTTGTGTACACAAATACAGTAAGTTAATCTTGTCAAGTAGAAGATGCAACAGCCATAGACGAACAAGGGGACAACCTAGGTGGCAAAGCAGAAGGCTAGGGGCAAGATGGCTACAACATGTATAGTTTATTCTAGGCAAGGCCTAAAACTCGTGCAGTATTTTATTTTCTTAAAAAACCTCCACGCATTTGCTGCATTTTGGGGGAGGATGTGTTTCAGGACACATGCATGGTGAGTGCAGAAACAGCGAAGACACACTTGTACAGAGCTTAGAAGTGGTTTTCAGACATGACTGAGAATCAGTTAACTGTATACTTTAAAATGAGAGTCTCATGAAAAGCACGAGTGTTGAAACAGACATTTCTGAGGCATATAAGGTGTGAGGTGTGCTATTGGATTGTACCAGCTGGTCAGTCAGTTTGATGTAGAAGTGCCAGGGGTCAGCCAGTTACTGTGACAGTGGCTGTGTGAGCCAGCCAAATGACATCTAGTCCTAGTTTTCTGTGGCTTTTCATGGGCTGGTGAAGAGTCTTACTCTGTTACTCTATTTTCCTAATGTTTTTTTCCCAGTTATAGTTGCTGTTGTTTTTTTCCTTTCAAAGCAGCCTGTGCCTAGCTAAACTTGACACCACCAGTTAAAATGCAATTTCCTATCTCCCTGTTAACATTATCAAATCTTTCAGTATTAATGAGCCTTTTTCTTATTATTACAGGAAAATATTTAATAAACTTTGTGTCTGCTTCAGGTTTTGGTGGCACTAGTGCTGACCAAGCACAACTAGAACCTGGGGAAAGGAAACTAATGTGAAATGCTGAGATTAAAAATTGTTTGTATCAGACAGGCAGCAACTCTAGAGGCAATGCAGACAGAATATCTAAAACACATATTCAAGTCGCTTTCTGTCCCTCTTTCATTCATCGACCCCTATGGCCATTCTAAATCTTTAATGACAAACCCCTGCCTTCAGCTACCCATGTTGCTATCAGACTTGCGGGTGTCGTCTCATCCTGTGGCTTGCTGTTACCTCCCAAAGTGGATAATGTGAATGGAAATAGACGGTTGTTTACGGGTGGATGTGGCTGCAAATAAGGGTGGCTGAGCAGCCGGCGTATATTGTACTTACTGCTCGTGTGAGAAGGGTCAGAAAGGCGGCATGATCAGAAGTGAGATGGGCAGCAGGAATTGTCACCTCCACACTCACCAGTTAAATCCAGTACAGGCTGCAAGTCGGGGTCATCAACTGTATGAGCTGGGTAATGAGATGTCCCCTCAATATATATAATCAAGGTGCTTTTTTTATTAACTAAACAGAAGTTTTTACAATTACCAGGTAGCTGTAAGAAAATCTTTCTCCAGAGTAAGGAGTACCTATTAGGCTCCAGGAGATTTGAATTCAAGTTCCTTGTTTCACTCAGGTATGTTCCCAGGAAATGCTTTTGTTCTAACGAAATGAACTGTTCGCTGAGAAATTTCTAACTCCAGTCATAATCCATGCAATACAACTAAACTCCTGTAAAAAGAGGAATAATTTTGTGGATTGTGTTTGTGAGTCTGTAATGCTTCAGAGGAGCTAGATTTACACAGTATTTCTTTAATTTCTGGCGTAGAACACAGTAATCCTAAATTATGATATACATTCAGCATTTTGATAATTACAAAACTGTGAGGCCAATTTCATACCGCTTAGGTTGAACTGTTGAGTCCTACAGTGTCTACACAATTTTGGTCCTGTTTTCCATTCCTTTACTCACAAAAGCAGACAAGTTCTGCACCAGGAAGTGCTGCTAAGGTGTCTGAGCACAGTAAATTCCTCACACATGAAGTGACGCAGACAGTTGCGTAAGGCTTTCAAGTGATGATTTTCAGAGATCCTGATGGAGGCTACCCACATGCTGAGTTACCTGTCAGGTTAACAGTGCAGTGCAAAAGGCCTGACTTCCATTTACTAAATCAGTTATGCTGCATGGATACACATCCTACCTCTATTTTTCTTGCCGTCTTGCCCTCTAGTAGCCTATGGGGAGAGGTGTGAACAATTAGCTAATGAAGAGCACACTATGTCTAGACAGAGCTAACTGTTAGCAGATGATCACTGTTTATATTTGTCAGTGAGCTGAGTGACATGAGCCAGATAGATGTGCATCAAATACCACCGGACTTCAAATTACTGTCCTTCTTGATGTGTTTTTTTCCCTTCGTTGTCAGAAGTACAGATCATGCCAAGTTCCAGCCTCATCATTTCTTCACTGATGGAAAGGCATGATGATAAGACCTTTGAACTATTTACCATCTGCGCAGTGTTTCCTCTTCCACTCTTACATTTTAGAAAATGAAATAATGGTATGTATTGCTTTTCATCCACTCGGGATTTAAAGGATCAAGGCTTAAATATTGTATTGTCCGCACTGCGAGAAATCAGAGCTAAACTTGAAGATAGGTACTAGCTTGGGAGTGAGGAATCAATAGATTGGTTCCTGGCTTTGTCACACATTTCCTGTTTGACCTTGGGCAGATCATTTTGCTTCACTGCACTGCACCCTGCTTTCTCATCTGCAAAGTGTGGGTAAAGGTGCACTGTGTAAGGTAAATTATGTGAAAAGTATTGTGTTACTGCAATCAGAGGAAGGACTTGCACATATTCCTATCAATAAGTTCGCATGTAGACTTTTGTAGCACATTTTCTTTTATATAATTATTTTATGGAAGGTGGACACAAGCAGGAGTGAAAGCATAGGAGTAGCAGTTTATCTTTTCACATGTCTTGTTGCAGACAAGGCTTGGGACCTAGATTGCTCTGTGGTCCTAGAAGTACAAAATAAGATTTTAGCAAACTTTCATGAAATCATATAACTGTAATGTTTAAGTAGTACCAACTAGTGGAAACCATTAGGACAACTATCACCTAGAAGTAGAATTTTAGGTATAAAGGAGAAATTTAAGGTTCTGTCTGTTTTAAAATGAAATGGAAATGTTTCTTAAGGGGTTGCCATTAGGAAACATTTTGACTTTTCTTTCTAGCTATAAACAGATGCTTATTCATATTAAGCCAGATTCACTAGCTAAGGCTGCTCTTCATCAGCAAAGCATAAATCCTTCTTGGCTGATTGGCAAGGCACAACAAATAAACTGGCATACAAAGGGGAAGTTTGCTTACTATCATTGCAGTAGTTTTATAGTCCTATTCCCACAATACTCCTATTGACTCTGGTGGTCCCAACTCAGTTTTTAAGATCAGTTCACAAGAAGAAATTCTGAGGGACTGTACTTTGTCTGTATTGAGAGCTGGATGCAAACTAGGCTGTATACACTATAAAGCAACACTCTCAAAGCCAAGAAGAGACTGAGCACACCCTGTCTCTTTTGTGGTCAATGTTTCCTTGAATAAATTACATGGAGGATACAAAAGAAGAAGGAAATATTTTGACTTTGCTAATGTGACCCTATATTTTCTGTGTAGGTTTTTCAGTTGCTGTTTATCCAGCCCATGAGGGGCATACTCCTTACCTTAGAGTAATCTGAAAAATGATGCAACAAACTAGTGCATCACAAATCCCTAAACAATTGATAATGACTGAAAGCGATCACCTCTCACCTGAAAACCAAACACCACAGAGTCTTGTGGACATGCCTTGGAAATGGAATTGCAAAATCCCCTTACCTCCTGGGGTGATCTTTCACCTAAGAGTTGGCCTGTTTCCATTCATTACTTGCACTTGTACTTTAGTGATAAGAAGCATAGATATGAAATCTACTGCTGGTCCAGAATAAAATCCAGTGACAGTTTTGGGATGAAAAAATTTGGACATTTACAGGTAGATGTCTACATCCTAAGTCATCATTCTTTGATGCTTTTTATGGCTGTGTGAAGAAAAAAAGTCACTTTTCGGCCATGATCCACATGATTTATTTCACATCTCTGAGTTAGCATGAGACAAATACGAAACTAGAAATACTGTGTTCTCTCCATTGGCTGTGAACGAAGCCAGAGGTGACTCATTTAAATGCAGATGGTAATACTGAAAACCTCCTCTAGATTACATTAATGTGACTCATATTGTTTAAGTTATTCTGCAGTTTGGGAATCATAAGGATTTTTTAAGATCAGTGAAGCTTTCAGATGTCTTCTACAAAGGTCACACTACCAACCGAATTAAAAGACTTATGTTTGAATGGTAGCACCTCTTCCCTGCTTGTGCAAGGTAAAGAATTTGACTCTACATGCTCATTCTCCCCACAAGGGTTAGAGGACCTGACACTAAAATTTCTTCTGTAGATCAGGCTGTTTGTTTGACAAATCTCTGCACTGACTTAGGGGAACTGGGTTTTTTTTGAAGTTTGCCAATTTTGCACACTGCAAAGGGATAGAAAGAGGTCAGCTACAGTTCAGTAGGAAATGAGTATAATGCCACTGGATTCACTTTCACAAGGATCACTTATGGACATTTAATCAGAATGAATTTCTCTTCAGTCTCATCAAAGCTGATAAACTTCATGAAAAGACTATTTACCTCTGCTATTAAAAGCTTGAAATTTGGAAAGGAGTTAATGAAGGGAGCCCTCATTATTTGTATTTATACAGCATGCACGTTGAACTATTTTTAGGTTTCATGTTGTGCTCTTAACACATTTGAAGTATAGAAGTATAAACTGGGAATAATTTGTCTGTGGACTACATGCCTGTGGGGTGTAAACTAAAATGTCTTCTTTGATCTAACAGTGAAGTGAATTTCTGTCATGGACCACACACTTGAAACAAGGCAAGCAGTGCCTTGATAGAGGGAAGGGTTCAAGCATTAATGCTAAGATCCACATACAGTGTGTCTTTTCCTTTCTTCTCAGCCCTAAGATTCCAAAGCAGTTGCTCAAATATTTAGAAGAGCTCTGTGGAGCACAGTAGGACTTTGAGCTTGGAATTAATGCACATTAGTGGAAAATAAAATTATTCTTATCGTTTGGGTGGTGTCTGTGTTTTGACAATTTTTTTGTCTTTAAGTGTTCAGAGGTGGGAGAAAAAAATCAATTTATTAGGTAACATCTTTAAGTGGGTTGCTTTCTATTTTTGTAGTTGACAGTGTAATGGATTTTTGGATTTTCAATCTCGAGTTTTCATGCAGCTTGTTTGTGGTGCTTTTCTTTTGCTTGTTTGATTTTTGTTTTATTTTATTGGGGTTTTTTTGGGAGGAGATTTTTTTTGTTTTGTTTAACCTTATTTGTCACAGATAAAAGTGTATGTCTGTGGTTATGCAGCATAGGCATAATCTGTAAATATGTTTGCATTAAAATACACACAACCATATTCAACTCTGATAATATTATCACTGATTTTACTTGGGTTATATGAGGGCTGAGTTTGCCTGTGTTTGAAAGTCAGCTGATAGTTTTCATCATGAGGAGGAGGCTGAATAAATTTGTGTCACTTATTTGGGATATCCTGCCTTTCCCCTCTAGAAGAGTCTAAAATGTTGTCCTAATAGTGTTGCTTCCCACTAGAAACAAGCACTATCTTGACAACGTGGAATATTGGGTGTTTTTTCATAATAAATGAAGCATAAATAAAACAGTGTCCGTATGCTAGAAGGCAAACAGAGGAGGATATTAAAAGTGCTCTAACTGTGATCAATGAAATTCTTAGCTGTCCCAAAGTGACTTAGGCTTACTAGTCTGATTAATTTTTCACTGTAGTTATGCTCCTGAACCACTTAGCGTTCTTGGAAATCTAGCCTTCTTCCAAACCCAAGTACACGGAAATAAGAACTTTGCCCAACCCACTGCAGTAAATAAAAATCAGATGTTTGAAGACAGCCTCTAGCTGTCTGCCTTGCCTGTCTTCTAAATGGTATTGACTATGAGTTAGGGATCTCCTGTAAACGAGTGTTTGAACTGCCACAGTGATTTGTGCAACACACTAAGATAAACTGAAATCAGAGCTGGTTTACCTTACATGACCATCTGAAAACAGGAGCTGAGTTGTAAGCAGCTTAGATGATGCTGTCCTGAGTATAGCAATGTCCCCCACAGCAGTGGGGCGGGCAGGGCAGCTCAGGGAGTGAACAGCTCAACCATCCAACTTTAAAATGCCACCACAAGTCTGTCAGGCTCTAGGTGAAAAAGAATAGCCTTAGTCATGCAACAATTACCATTCATAGGGGAAGTCACCATTTCAGCAGAAGACTTGGTCCTGGTCTCTTGCTGCCTTACCAACAATAGAAAGAATTTTTCCCAAATAAGGACACTACGGTTGTATCTGAGGAAGAATACATAGAAAAAGTGTCAGATAATTTTAGAAGGACAGAATACTTCCTTTGTTGTCAGATTTTGAACTTGAGTCTCACATAAAGCAAATGTTTCAGGTAAACTAAAAGAATGAACACAGAATCGTGTACTGACTCTCCCACTTTGGCAGAGTGGTTGATATTAGGAGGACACTAAAATTACCTCCAGCACCCCAAAGTGTCATTCTAGTCCCTTTGCAATACAAGTGATCCTGAAAACCTCTGTAGCCAGTTATTGAGTCTGTCCAGAACGACAGAGCCACAGGAAAAACAAGACCCGCTGTAAGTCCATTTTGAGAGCTGCCTTATGGAGGCATAAACTTGTACCAAGTGCCACATCTCTGGGAGCACGAGTTTGCACCTACATGAATTGATACAAAATCTAGGGCTGACTGTGACAATGTGGGCCTAGACAGACAGAAGTGTGCAGGTAAGAGAATTGCCCACTGACGCATGTCCTCTGCCAAGCACAGGGAGCAAGTACACTGACTCCAGAGACAAGGTTTCCACAAGTATGAAGAAGAGAAAAAAAGAAAATCTCCAAAATTTACTAATTTTGCTGGTTCCTTTAGGGTGAGGGAATGAGCAGTGGAAAGAAGGAGAGAAAGAAAGAAGGAGAGAAGGTGACAAGAGAAGGAGAAGAGAGGAATAGAAGAAAGAAAAAGAGAGAAAGAGAGAGAGAAAGAGAGAAAGAAGGAAAGAAAGAGAGAGAGAAAGAAAGAGAGAAAGAAAGAAAGAAAGGAAAGAGAGAAAGAAAGAAAGAAAGAAAGGAAAGAAAGGAAAGAGAGAAAGAAAGGAAAGAAAGAAAGAAAGAAAGAAAGAAAGAAAGAAAGAAAGAAAGAAAGAAAGAAAGAAAGAAAGAAAGAAAGAAAGAAAGAAAGAAAGAAAGAAAGAAAGAAAGAAAGAAAGAAAGAAAGAAAGAAAGAAAGAAAGAAAGAAAGAAAGAAAGAAAGAAAGAAAGAAAGAAAGAAAGAAAGAAAGAAANAAGAAAGAAAGAAATGAAGAAAGAAAGAAAGAAATGAAGAAAGAAAGAAAGATAGAAAAGAATTCTCCAACCCTCAAAGGATTTTCATTAAACATGAGTAGTAAGGAAAAACTTATCAAAGAGTGATCTGCTTTGGTAGACATGTGCCTTCAACCATTTTTTCTTTGTTTTCAATTACTACCCCTGCAGAGGAAAAAGTGAAGGAGCGGACTTTGTCATGTGAACATCAGCATTCACAGGAGTCTGGGAAAAACCTTCTAAAAATGTTTTAATTTATATTTCAGAAGACTTAAAATTTACCCTTAGTATGAGTTTTAAACTGTCAGTGGTCATTTCATCTTCACACATATTTTTTCAAAACTGACTTTTGTAGAGAAAGTGGGAACATTACAAAATTGAGTAGCGGTAAGCCAGTCCGAATTATAGGTAAGGAAAATGTGGATTTACCAGGGAAATAAAATGTCTGGAATAGGGTTATAAGCTATGTATAAACACCAAAGACACAAAAACTGGATTGGAGCTAAGGAAAGTGGAAGTTAAAAGTAAAGAGAAAACACTGTTTTAATGATTAAAAACATTTTTAGTTTTGATGAAATTCTGTAATGGTACTGAGAGACAGTTACTCTGTCCCTGTTGTTTTAGCTTTGTTGTATAGCAAAGTGACTTGAAACATTTTATCCTCTGAGGCAACAGTCAGTATCACTTTTGACACTTAACAAAATATTCACACTAAACACGTAAATTAAGGGTCTGAAAAAATATCACAGAGAAGTCAAAAGTCAAGAACACTTGGAGATATTTGTCCTCTACTTTGAGAGGCCATCAACTGAGAAAAAATATTTTTTTGCTTCCTCAGTCAGCCTAGAGCCTAGAATCAGTTCAACCTCTAGAGAAAACCTTAGATTGACTTCTGGATCTGAAAAACTCTGAAAGACTGAAATGAAACATGAGATTTAAAATAAAAGGGTAGACACATGGTGGTTTTATTGCTCTTTTTTAACATGATTTATATATAATTAAAGCTGCAGGTGTACTTTTGATTATGCAGGTATTCTGGTGTGTGGTTCTGTGTAAATAATAATATGTTTGTGGTGCTTGCTGGCAGATTACTCATTATAAGCTCATTTATTTGAGTTCTCTTGTGAAAATAGGAAAACAGAAGCCAAATTCTGGCCTGGTTTTCCTTTTCTTGTGGGAAAACCTGCACAGAGGGACAAAGTAATTGTTTTTCTGGAGAGAGCACAATTCCCCACTTTCTCTTCAATATGTCAGAGAATTCAAGATCTGCAGGCAAAGCAATACTTGAGAACTATTAAAGGAGACATGGACTTGCACACCTTAAGTTCTCTTTTTCCTGAAACTCAAGAAAGTGGCTCTGTTAGAGCTACACAGCTAGGTTTGTCCTGTACAGTGAGTCTGGTCATTTATGTTATGTAAATCCTGAATAATGGCGAAGTTGGTGGGTTTGATGTGAGATGGAAACTGACTCCTTCAGGTTTTTTCCACTTGATCAAGGATACTTCAATACTTCAGGTGTGAGAGGCTGGGGAAAAGGAGAAAGTTTTAGAAGTGCCTGACTAATCAGATGTATTTACATAGTCCTGCAAAGCTTCTACCTTGTCCTGTAGCAATGACTCAATTTCACCTTCTAAATGTATATATATTTGAAGGCTCCATCATGTGTTTTGTGCCAGAACAGGCTCTTTTGCATAATACTCAACGCATGTTGGTTAGTCTTTTGGATCTTCTGACCTTTAATAAGATAAACTGTAGCATCTCATAATTTCAGTGATCTGCATTCAAACATTGAAGTCATGGTTTAAAATTTGAAGGCTCCATGTATGTAACTTCAGCAAAGGTATATTTTTGCCCTCTGCATTCCTCCCTTCTGTCCCATCCCAGAAAGGCATATGTAAAGTGATGTCAGGAGCAATAGCACCTCTGTTACCTAGAATCAAATATTTTAAGTGCTGATTCTCCTAGACTACTTAGGAAGAGACCCTTTCAATGTAATTCTTAAAATCCAATTTTAAAGTAACCCACAATTCTGCTTCTGAGACACTGCTAAGAGATGACCCAATTAAAGAGCTACATATCAAGACCATGAGTGCAAACCATCTTTTTGAAGGCACTGATGAAATTACTTTTCCATCGTCATTAGATGCTTTCTTTCTGACAATCAGTTAATCACAGAAATAATCTTTTAAATATGCTTTAAACCATAGCTATGCCTAATCATCCCATTAAACGTCATCAGGTCATTCTTTGCAAAGATAAACAGCTTAAAGAGCATTCTTCCTTTGATCATGTTATCTCTTGATGCTTTTGAAAGGAGGGCAAATGCATCCTCCAGATTTCATCAGTCCAAATCTTATGAGCTTTTGCATTGTGCTTGCAGTTTCCTCAAGTGACTGGGGCGTGCAGCTCTTCACCATCACAGACTGAAACACGCATGTGAATTTTAATGCATGACAGCCTGCGTTACTAGGTGTCCAAACATGGATCATTCATCTGTGTGGAGGGGATCTTGGAGCACATGAGTGAGGAAGAGGTCCCATTAGTCATATGGCTAGGTTATTAAGAACTACTTCAGCCGCTGTTTACAGCATAAGTAAAACTGACATTTGCCTGAGGAGTGTGTTAGACTGAATCAAGTTAGACCTTCAACGCATGAGGAGTTAGCCTTCCTTCTAGCTCCCTAATGTGATCTGCAGTGACCAACTTTCTTTCCTTCCTTTAAAGCTAGGGGATTTAGTCCTCTTCAGTCAGTTCCTGTGGCACTTGCTTCTCTTTCCATTGGCTCTAAGGGGCCAAAATAGCAAAAACGAGACACAAATCCCTTCATTTGGGCTAGACTGCCTGCTTAGGTACCATTGTGTATAAATCAGGCTGGAGAAAAGCAGTGACTCACCCTCTTTTCCATTATTCTGGGTTAGTGAGAGTTCAGGGAATGCTGTGTACTGTAAATTGAAGGGTTCATAGAATCATATAATAGACCCCTAGAATGTTTTGTGTTGGAAGGGACCTTAAAAATCATCTAGTTCCAAACCCACTGCCGTGGGTAGGGACACATTTCACCAGACCAGACTGCCCTGAACTCCATCATCTTACGGCCTTGTCTCTGAGACACATTCTGTCTCAACTTCTGAACGGGGAGAAAGATTCAGAAGAGTGCCACTTTCTGTGAAAAGATTATGCAAAGCTGAGGTTGTTTGCCAACCGCTTTTCATCAGAAGACTACCCTAGCCCATGCTGTGAAGAGAAATGGAAAACTTAGGTCTTTGACTGAAGTAGAAACAGATGTAAAAGTAAACTCCCTGGCTACCTCAGTGTGAGAAATGTAAGCGTGCATTCTTTATTGATAAGGTACAGAAAAGTATGTGTGCCTGCTTCAAGGCTGTGAGGAAGAACAAAAAACAGAGCCAAGATGATGACAGAAGTTATTGTGGCCTTGATAGCCCCACTTAAGAGTGTGCACTGTAAATGCAGGCACTTCCACACACTGATGTTGAAAGGGTATTATTGGTGGCCACTGCAGAAAGCCTGTCTATGCTTCTGACATATATTTCTAGAATAATTGTCCTTGAAGGAGACTGTGAAGATGCCACCAGAAGCAAAGCTCCAGGTGACAGGCAAAGTCCACTCTGCCACACAGACACCAGTTGCACATTGCTCAGTGATGGATGCCTAGCAGCTTGGCAGATAGGTATGTCAGTGTGTCAAGGGGAGGTAACTATGGTATTTTAGGCGTTTCAGATCTGATAGTTCAGCTGCCCATCTGCTTTGCTTTGCAACTATTTTATTGATGTGTATACATGAGATCAAAGATGCTTACATCTTTTTACATTACTTTATAGCCCTACTTGGCAGAATGTAAGAGTAGATGGAAGCAAGGCAATTTCCCTCCTTGCTTCAGCAGGGGTTTTGAAATAAGAGAATTTTCTTCAGCATATCCCAGAGCATTAAATATCAGTGTCGTATAATGAAAGCTGGAACTGGATCTTTAGGAATGCTTGATTAACACTGTGTGAGACAAAGTAGCCTTTTTCATTAGCTAAAAGTTTTTCACTGCTATTCACTTAAACTTTTTAAGCACTGGATTAAAAAGTGCTTGGTTGAATAATTTGAGTGGTAAAACGTCAAGTGTGCTGTCAACTAAGGTCATTAGGAGTTATGGGTTATGGCTAGCTGGGGCAATAAAGTTTAACCATATGAGAGATACTTGCCTTCATCTGGCTGTGTTCTTTGGAGAACACGTGTGTTATCTAGTAGCATTGCATTGTGCAGGAAGATGACACTCTGCCTTTCGAAAAGCAGCTGTTTCCCTCTTTGTTCCTGTAGCAGGAAGCCTTACCTTTGTGTCTGCCTATTTAATACTGTTGTATGATGACACGGCTAGAAAGGTGCAGGTTCCTCACTGATTGGTGTATGAAAAAAACCCACTTTGCTTGCATTTTCCTGTTTTCTTCTCAAAGTTTTTATAACTATTAGGTGGAGATTGCTGCTCAAATGATGGCCTTCTTTCTCCTTCTTCCAGACCTGGACGTGCATTTCTGTAAACAAAGTTTCAGCAATGCAAATGACCATGTGGCTGGGCCATGATCTGGGTCAAGGAACTGACCCCAGAAAAATTAATCTGTTTTAAAAAAAGGAAATGTTTTTGAAGCTGCAGCATCAGGAGCTATGAACTGACACCTCTCACCTTGTTGGATTCAGGAATGTGCAATTTCACAGTAAGGATGATTGCTTTTTCCCACTGCTAGGCATTTATTAAATTCCAGGTATGCAAAGTGGTACTAGCAGTAGTTTAATTAAAAAATATGTTGGGAGTGCCTCCAGCATAGGGGTGAACCCTCTATATGTGAGATGAAATACCAGGTTCTGAGGAAGGGCAAAACTCCTTGCAGTAGTAGTGAATGAGAAATTGCAAAAGGTAGAATCACTGTCTACAGCACTGTATCAAGTTAGGAAAGTATCAGCTTAGGAAAAAGAATGTTAACATTTTTACAAATTATGCTAAAGTTCAGTCTGGTTCCATACCCTCACAGTTACCTATAGGGCAATATCAGAGAAATAATTTAGCACTATAGAATTATATATGTACTATTTATTGCACATCATGCCTCATGACATCTCCTATCTTCTTGCAATCCATGTTTTGGGCTCCCTGAACAGCAAATAGCATCATATCTTCAAATTAAATAAACTATTTCCCCATTCATTTGTTTAATAGCACCCAATGCTTGTCTTAGACTACTAAAATCTAAACACACCTTAGCAAGGGGTACTATTACTTAAATTTCTAATATGTAAAAATAAAGGCCTTTTACTAGTTCAAACTTGCTGCCCAACTTCCCTGTGTTTCTTCTAGTTCTTATTTTATGAAAAATGGTAAGCAATCATTCTAAATTTATTTTCTCTAGACTATTTGTATCTTTATGGAGCTCTGATAGTTCTCCCCTCAATAATCTCTTTGCAAAGCTGAGGATTTTCAGCCTGTGTAACTTTTGCTCAGACAGAAGCCACATGTCACTTCTGTATCTTGTTTTCATACTGGCAATTTTTGTACATGATTGAACAGTCTGGTCGCCATTCCAGCTTCTGCTCACCACCTAACTGATGACATGAAGAGCTTTGAGTGGGGCTTTTCAGATTTCATCCCCAAGCAGGGACAGCGAGCGTGGACCCGGGTGCTGTGTCCAGGCAGTGTGCTTTTGTTCCCCGCCGGTCACTGTGCATCTATGAATGCTGAATTTCACTTGCTGTTTTGCTGCCTTGTCATGTAGCAGTTCTGTGTCACAGCTGTGCAGTGGTGAGGTACAGTTACAAAAATGCACAGTTTTATTTTTAATACCATGGATAACATTATCATTAATGAGCTTTTCCACATCTGTTTTCACCATTTCTATGTAGTTTATGAACTACATGAACATATGTGGACACAAATTCCAGTGCAGTCCCTGTGTACAATCCCTACCCCTGGTAGACCCCATCTGCTATGAAACTCTTACCATTTACTATCCCCAGTTTCCCTTCTCTGTGAGTTATTATCTTTATCTTACAAAAGCTTTTTTTTTTTTTTCTTTTCTAAATCTGTGATGAAGAAATCTGTTAAAGGAATCCTTTAGGGATTTTCTAGCAAAGTTGCCCAGGCCCTGAGGGCACCCCTAGGACTGGCTTTCCCTACCTAGACCCTGGGGCTCCCCCATTCCACCCGGTGTCCAAGGCCCCACGTCAGCCTGTGGAAACACCAGCCCCTGCTCCAGCGATGCCACAGCAAAGCTGATGTCCAGCCCCCAGAGCCTTGCCTGGCCCTGCCACGAGCCCACCCACAGGGCTCTGTCCCTGCCTGGCCTCAGCCTCAGCTGGTCTGTGTCCCCCAGGGAGGTGCCCTGTTCCCCAGGGTTGGAGCTGTCCCAGCCGTCTGGCTGCCTCGCTCCTGGCTGGAGCAGTGTGACAGACCCTGGCAGCCAGACCCGGCCCCGGGGAGCCCCCGGCACTGCTCTGCCTTGACAACAGCACTTGTCACTTCACAAATCTGTCCTGTATAACTTCCTCTTCCAAAGGCTGGGTTGACTGCTCTTACTGTATTACGTAATTATCTACAAATGCCATTCTTATTGTAAATGATCAATTTAGCTGGTATGGAAATCAGCCTCATTTGGGGCATTTTTTTTCTCTAAAGCCTCCCACAAAGTCTTGAAACAAAACTCTTAAAACTCTTAAAATAAAACCTCTTAAGCTTGAGGGTCAAGTTGAGTGACAAAGCTATGCGCCACAGCTAATAGCCAGGGTATTCATAGCTGAGATTGTTTTAGGACAGCTGGGACAATGTTATTTGTGATTATTTTTTCTTAATTTCTTTTTTTATGAAGTTGTTGATATTTTAATTTAAAACATTTTCTCAAACTTCCCCCTTGCAGAAATCTTGCAAACAGCTCTGTAGAAAATATTGATGCAAGTCAATCATTTATCTTTTATTATACAACTCCTTGGAGTGCCCTTGTATTTCAGACACCTCTGAGCATTGAAAACTCAGTTGCTACCTGGTAGGTATTTTCAACAAATATACAACTTCTATGTGACTAACAAACTCTTTCTCAGAATCTCTTTTGACACCGTATTATACATTTACAAGCCTTTTTATTCTTCCCAGTTTCCTGTTTCTTTTCACAAACTTCTATTTTTGAAGATGTCATGATGCCTTTCATAGTTTCCTGTACTCTCCCTTTTAATTATGCTATCTTTTCTTAAGGTTTTCACAGTCTTTTGATTGTGGTATACATTTCTTCTGAACACCTCATTTTTATTTTATAAACTGTCTCCATGGCAACCGTAAGCATTTTTATCCCTTTGGCCGCTTCTTTTAATTCAACAAGCTTCTTAATTTTTAGTGTGTTGGGTTTTTTTGTTTTGTTTTGTTTTGGGTTTTGGTTTTTTGTTTGTTTGGTTGGTTGGTTGGTTTTTTTTCTTTCTTCCTGGAAGTAAGCTACTACAGTTACAGGGTTGGAAGTTGGTGGGGGGTTTTGCAGTTGGTTTGTTTTTTTCTTATGATTTGGTTTGGGGTTTTTTCTTTGTTTTGTTTTGGTTGATTGCTTGTTTGGTTTTTTTCGGGATTGTTTTTTTCTTGTGTTGTAGCAAGAATGCTGAACCTGAACATGCCAAATCTGATCATACGTAATACTGAACATACTGAATATACTGAATTGTTGGGTAGAACAAAACAGAGGGAATGATTCAAAACTAAAATATGAGTGTTTTATTCTCCTGTGACATCACTAGCTAGTTACTTCAATTATCAATTGGTTACAGAGTCCAAATATCTTATTTCTGCATCACATCCTGTCATAACATCTGAAGTCTACTTCTGTTATCTCCCACCATACTCAGTCACTGGCATAACTCTGATGTATATATTTCAGTGTCAATATAGGACTTTAATATAGAAGTATTCCTTATATTTCACAATGCATTGAATTTATTGATTTTCATCCTTAGGATACAGCACTCTGCACAACTGCACAGTATTTTATCATTTGTGTACAGTGTTGTCCTTATTATCAGAGTCACACAGGTTGTCTTGCTCAGTTTCTGAACGCCTGTGAAATGACACAGATGTTTGAGTTTACTTAACTTTGTGTTTGTTTGAAAACACTCACCTACCATTGTTTTTGAGCTGTTGCTGATAACCAGTTAACTGCTACAAGGACATGCTTCTAAATAATGCTGTTGTCTTGTGCACGTAATATCTTCCCTTCTGCTGTACCTTAAAAAAACACCCTGAACATTTCACATTTCTGGGAATTTTGGTTCCAAGTTGTTTTGCAATCATATTTTATTTGAATCTGTGATTTTGCGCCTTCCCATATGTGAAGCACTGTTTAGGTGAAGAGTTTGTGCAACGTATCAGGACAGGTTTCCAAGTCATTTGGCCATGGAAGTGTTGTTCAGTGCACTTAATAGCCACCTCAGCTCTTGTAATAGTGCTAAGCTTCTCTCTGCCTGTTGATGACAGCTTTGGCCTAATCTCAGGCTACATTTTCTATGGACTGCTATTAAACAGGCACTGGTTTCTCTGCAGTTGCCTGGCATGTCAAATCATTTCTTTACAACAGAGCTTATCATTGTGAGGCCTATACAGCCTCACTGATCATTCTCAAAAGTCCTTTTAGCACATGTGTAGACCCAAGTCCATTCCCCGATGTGGGTAGTGCTGTAATTGCAGGAGAGCGGGGTAATTTGCTGTCCTCCATCTGCTTAGCGCTCTCTAACAGGCATATCTGGCAGCTGGGTCACAGTATATGCAACGAGGGGAGGGCAGCTCCTGGCAGTTTTATTTATTTGATATTTGTAGTGAGGCATTAGAAATGGTCAAAGAAATGACAAGGTGTCACTGTTTTCACCGCCTCAGCTGCTTCTGGGGGCTTATGCAGATGCACAGCTGGATGTCCAGAGGATGAAATGGAAGCTGTGGTTCTGGCTCCCTTTCAACTGGCTCCAAATGCACTTGAGAAACTTCCATGTGATAGTTAATGTAGCACCTGCTCAACAAACAAAAAACAAGTTTCCCCTTCTTAGTTATACTGTACATCTGTTATTCTGCTGACATGGAAACTAGTGTAACAATTAGATTCATTACTCGCCCTCTAAGTTGATTCCAGCTAAGCCAAAAAGACCTTAGTGTGTTTGCTCAGTGATTGTTTAGGCTACAGCACAAATTAAGAAGTTTTCCTTCCAATGTTCTACATTATAATTGCACTTGCCTGTGTATATTCATGCTCGAGGTAAGACTGAGAGGCAACATTTTCTTCTGGCCAAAAATAGACTCCAGCTCTCAGCAGAGGTGTGTTTGCTTTTGGAGTTCTGGTTCCATGTGTAATTAGAGATCAGAGAGAGAAAATATGCAAATGGCTGAAGAAGACAGGCACATCAGAAATGGCATTGCTATACACATCTAACAACCTCACCTGTCCTTTGCCCTTTACGCCTTCTCTGTAGGGACTTACTGGGACATTCCAAGTATCCCAGCAGTTTCAGACAGCTGCTATTAACAAAATAAACTGCCAGAGAAATGTTTCCTTTTTCTCCACAAACTTGGAATTTCTCCCTTCAGAAAAATCACACTACTTCAAGGTCAGGACAGAGAACAATCATTCTTGAAGGAGTGACAAGGTTAAAGTCCAACTTCTCTCCCACTCCTCGGCTCCCCCACAGCTGTTATTTACTACTGCTGTGTGACTTTTTATAGCCTGTTCTGCAAAGACTTGCATTCTATAGAGTTACTCACATGCTAAAGACAAACATATGCCTAAAACTGGAAGCTAAGGGGTTAATTACTGAAACCTATATCTCCTTCTGACCTCACTTGAAGTAATTTCATTTTTTTTTTGGTATGTTTTAGACCTGCTGCTCAGACCACTCCTTAGCTTGTTAATTTAGTATGAGATAATACTCTGAAGCACAGATCTAAAGCATGCTGCATTTTGTGAGATTTTGATTCCCAATGTAAGCACTGTCCTCTGTATGGTCCCCTAGAAGATACATGTTCTGAAACTGGTATTTTGCAGCAATCAAGTGCAGAATGTTGAGAAAGATGCAGAGTGCAATCAGTTTACCTTTATTTTATTCTTTTGCATTGTTTGGCTTAGCTTGGTACTAAATTACCATTTTAATCTGTGCCTTCATCAGGAAATTATCACAGAAATACTTTTGGAAGATAAACAAACCCATTACATGGTCAAATTTTTTAATATATCAAACAAAAAGAAATTACTAAAGACTCTCATGTTTCTGGAAATAGAATACATTAATCGCAGTTGCACCAAAATGAGACCTCCTCACTAAGCATAAAAATTTTCTGTTTGGAAACTCTGAATAACACAGAAAGGGACTGAGTGAGAAGAGCTCTGTACTTTACACTAAACTTTCACATGGATTTCAGCATTGTTTTTCTTTCTTGCATGTTTTTGGCGTGCTGCCCTGAACCAAAATCTGTAGTAAGACTTTTCTTACTGCTCAGAAAACTGTCTCTGTTAAACCACTTACCTAGGATGTAAGTCCTAATGTAGTCCTAACAGCTGACAAACAAAGAATGTAACTACTTCCCTGCAAGCCTTCGTGTGTAATGAACCAACTCCAGTCCATTTAGCATTCACTTTTGTTAGAAATACTGAGGCATGGTTGTTTACGAAATTTGGACACCGTATTTTGCTATCAAAACTATTTTGGCTTTTTGGAAGGAAGAAACTCACTTAGAGAAAGGACAAACTTTATTTATTGTGTTTTTGTTAGAGAGGTTATGGCATGACCACTGTGGCTCTAATATGGGAAGGGTCCCATGTTGTTCTCTGCCAAGCAGGAATATGCATCAGGTGAAACAGAGGACAATATTAGGAGCGAAAGGGAATGGTCCTGGGGCCAAAAAGTCTGAAAGGAGACTATCCAGGCACCCTATGAGCAGCTGTTGAGGAAAGGATCAGTGCCTACCATCAGTTTATGCAGACAGTAGGGAATTGTGCAGCCCTGTCTAATCTTCAGGGCATCAGTACAGCCCCAGTGGGACAGTTAAAAATCACTGGAAGTGCTTCAGTGAGATTGCAGGACAAACCTGCAACTTAGTGACTCTTGCTAACTAGGATTCTATGCAATCCAGCTACTGTGTGCTTTTATACCCATCCTACCAGTAACATCAATCTATGCTAAAAGGGGAATTTGTTCCACAAAAATTTTCCTTTTGAAAACAGGATGGTTGAAGAGGAACCCTTGCCATTTGTTCATGCTACTTACACAATGGTGTCCCACTAAGATGGAAAGACTATTTTTCTTCCTAATGCTGTTTTTTCTACCAAGTGTAATAGCAGAGCACGAGCCATCTATTTTACAGTAAGAACTTGGGTTTTCTTCTGGATGTGGGGCTTAGTTATTCAAAAGAAAGCAAGATACAGCTTTGCATAACTATAGAGGTTCTTTTCAGAGGTTAATTTGCTACGTCACATAGATTATCTGCTCAAATACTGTACATTCCCTTACCCTGAGGCACAGAGGTTCATTAAATGAACTATGCAGTGAAAAAACCCAGTCTTTTTCTAATACAGTTTCTAAGCCTCCTGGCAGTTCTGTGCAAAACATCCTTCCCATGCTCTCAGTTATGCACAGTCTTCCAAAGGGGACCCACTGTGCATCTGTCATAAGCTTTTTCCAGTGTCACTAGTAATAAGGATTAACCTCTCTGTGCCTAGCTCCTGAGACTTGGCTTTTTATGGAGACATAAAGAATGTCTGAGGGCAGAAAGCAAAGCTATACTGGTACAGGGTCCTTGGCTTTAGCATCCACATCACCCAGTGGCTTTGACAGACCCTGAATTAGTTGACCTTCAAGGTACGGTGAAAGGCCAGTCAATTTACTCAGCTTTGTGCCTAAGGGAGTTAATTGTAGGAATGGAAACATATTAAACAAAATAGTGCTCAAGGACGAGAAACTATCTAAGCCGACATTCTGTCAATTAACTATGCAAATTGTCTGAAAGTTTTTCATGAGTAGAGAGAGTATGTGGAGTGGATTATGCAGCCCCTCAAACAAACAAATAAATAAACAAATCGGTATGTTCTAATGACAGAGAAGAAAGTTGGTGAACTCCTGACCTGTTGTAAAATGACAAGAGCAGTATCTTTTATTAATAGGTAGCCCATAAAAGCCGACTACTGCAGCTGTATGATTCTAACCTACCATGCAACATTTGTAATGTGCGAAATTCACTTTCTCCTGACCCAGGAAGCTGCACAAAAAGCTGCCAGAAACTGATGTTTCTGATGACTCAGCACTGACCCTCCCAGATTATGATCCTTCTCAAACCAGCAGCTTACTCTTTTTTCTGACTGTGCCAAAAAACCTTATTCCCACCAATGGAGAAGGGTCTCAGAAGATGAGGGAGGGTGAAGTTTTACTCACTGGTAGGTTTTACAGAAATCTCCCTCAGTAAAGATCGTAGTTTGAATCCAGCCTTTGTGATGTGAATGAACTTGTTCGGTTTGTGTGGGTTTTTGTTTCCCTAAGAGATGGAACTGCCACTCTCCTGAGCTGTAGTCCAGAGTGAGAGGGAGTAAGCAGCTTCCCTAAGCCACTGTAGTGCCAAAGCTGGCCATAGCTGCAAACATTTTGCTCACTGACTTGTTCTTTCTCTCCTACTTCCACAGTCCTCAGTTCCTCCAGGAGAAGTCACCTGGTTGCTGTTCAGTCATGTGGGACAGAGCAAGTCCAATGTTTCATTTCACAGAGCAGTTAAGGGTGAGAGGGCCAGCGAATAACGCTGCCAGCATCTTGCCTGAACATCTTTGCTGGTTTGTAATGCAGCCTCATGGGATAATCTGCTTATTAGAGCTCAAATTTTCTTTTTTTAAGTTTTTTTGGTTGTATCTCTTGAAAACATACTCTTTAAGAAATGGACTACTTTGGTTTCTTGAAAATATCAGTTATGCAAGCAGGAGTAACTAGTAACTGTGGCAGCAGATCTGTTTTTCACAAATGCGACCTAAATTTCTCTACCCTGAGGCTTTAGTTGGTTTCAATGCATGAACCTGAAGGCAAAATGAAACTATGATTTTTTTTTTTTTTTTTGGTTTATAAGGTATTTTCACATCTTTAAAATCCCATCGGAAAACTCAGGCTTAATGTATGAATCTGTAAGCATGCAAAGCTAAAGAAACACAAAAGAAAATACATGGTAAATAGTCAGTAAACAGTAAATAATTTCCATATAAAACCTTGGATTAAATTATTTAAAATTCAAAATATCAAACCTTTATCCTTATTTCTGATTAAAGAGTGGATGGGCTAATCAGAAATGGGCAGGGATTTGTAGTTTGATTCAATTAAGCAGCACGTTATAAATTATATTAATATTTTTCTGTCCTTCTGAAGGACCTGTATGAATTTAGCAGTGTTACTAGCTGTTGTGCTCCTCACTGGCAGCTCAATTCTTACTCAAATGGATGACTAACAGTGGGTGGAATTATCTATTCTTTATTCTTTTCTTGTTCACTGATTTATTCTTTATCTCTTCTATGATTATATTGTTCTCATGCTGTATTCAGTGATATGCATTCATAGCAATATATCCTCTGTGTTTTGATAACGTTACTAAAATGGAAGCTAACTATTAACCCTATTGAGTATCAGCTGTCCGTAGATCATGAGTGAGCTACATTGTTGTATGTCCTTTTTTTAAAAAGTGTTTTAAAGGAACGCATACCTTCCAGATCTGAATCCTCTAACTGGGAGTTAAAACACACAGAAGCCTCCACCTCTTAACACTACCTTATCTGAGTAAATGCCTCTTCAGCCATCACTATGTTAATGGGTTCAAGCACTCCTAATGATTTTGGAATTAGTTTATGTACTGAGATGTGTGGACTTCTTTATTTACTGAAGTGTCTAGCTAACAGGCTTTGTTAGCCTGAAGGCTGTGGGCTTTTGTGTATGCTTGCAATAGACATCCACTGCAGATTCTCAAATTGCAATGACTTTCTTGCCAAGATGGCAGGCAGCTGTCAATGTGGACACTAGCAAACACAGATGGAGAGAGTCATTCAGGAAGGGATGTGATATTTGACAATTCAGATTTCCAAGGGGCTTAGCAGGTCAGCAGCTACCACAGCCCCACGTTGTCTTATTCTCAGATCAGCATAACGAATCATGCCTGGGAGACCAAGTTAATCCCTTTCAGGTTCCCTGGACTGTAGATCTTTCTGCATTTTCCTTTCTTTAGCCCTTTGTTTTCCTTCTGCTTTGTACTGAAAGTTAACTACAACAGTAAGAATGTATTAGGCTACTTGGAATACTGTCTTCAATTCATGCTGTCGCACTGGCACACGGCGCAAGCTGCACAATGAAGAAACTCCTGCTTCACTTCTGGAAGGGGTCAACAAGAGGGTGTTTAAAATGCAATGTCTACGTGTGCACACATACACACAAACATGCACACCTAAGCTGGAATTGCTCTTGTCCTGGTTTGAGGGTAAATGCAAATCTGATGTTTGAAGGCACCATTTGCCAAAAGGCTACAAAATCTGCCCCTGTCAATTCAGGGACATATTAACTACTTCCCAAGTACTTTCACGTCTCCCAGCGTATGGCATGCAGGTGGCCTTCTCCATCTGGTTAGATGCACCATTCATCACTTCAAAAGCAGTTACAATGCCCTCTTCTCTACCCAGCCAGAAGAAAGATCCCATCCCATTCCTGGAAAATTCAGCTTGAGGCAGGCACTCTTCTCCTTGTATGAACAGTTCCCATTGTGTCTTATAGCAGGGGGTATGAGATGTTTGAAGATTAATCCTGTCCTCACTAAGGCACATCTGTTGTCCATTAGATTAAAGAGCCTCAAATACCTTCTGCACCTAGGGCTTTTGTCTGTCGGTGCAACTCTATCCTGCAATGCAATTGGACTTGTCCTTTTCTGACCTGACTATTTGCAGTGACTTGTCCCAGGCATGTGACAGTTAGGTGGATGTTGGGTAGCAAAATACATTGTATATCCTCTGGTATGGTTAAGCAGCATCTGAGTAAGTTTTGATGGCTGGGCAAAATACTGGCCTTATTACACCTTGGCTGTGGTGGTATAAGCCATCAGCCAGAGAGGGGGTCCTCCTATATAGTAAATCTCCAGGTGAAGTAGGCTTGAATATCTCATCTTTAAAATAGAGAGATATAGAATTCCTAAATTAAAACCAGATTTGGATTATCCCATAAAAGTTAAAGGTAATTTCAAGCCTTTTACACTCAGCATAACTTCACCCATTTACATCAGGCCAAAATGCTCCAAAACATCTCTATTTTGTATCAAATTAAACTGTTCTCATTTACCCTGTGTTTGAATCTGGCCCAGAATATTCAATAGCCACAAAGCTCCTGTTTTTCCTACTAAAATAGTGGGTAGGTGTGTCATGTGCTTTAAGAAAAGGTGCTATCTGCCTTTGAAGTGATTATTCTGAAACTGTGCCCTCCTGAGACTGTAGCTGACTACAAAATCATATCAGCTTTGCAATATTGCCAACCATAAGGCTAAAAGTTGATGATCTCTGAGATTTTGATTACAGTGATAGTGCTCCAGTGCTTTGGGAACCCCTTCTTTGATAGAAGGAGACAGCAAAATCTTTGTAGATGAAACTAGGCCAACATGAGTAATTGATTTTATTGGTTCAGCAGTAGAATTTGTAAATAAAAATAAAAGTAGAACAGATCAAAGGGAATTAAAAAGTTAAGTTTTACTTGACAAAGCAAAACACCCAGAAATGTCACTTTGTGTTGCATGGATGTTCCATTCCACTTGAAATACTTAATTTTTTTTTCAGGAATATGGAAAATAATAAGCCAAAAAGGACACATTAGAATTACAAAATGTTCAGAAATAATTGCTCAGCTTCACTCAGAGGGTCAGATGAAATGCATCACTAGTAAATATGAAAAGCTGAGAAAAGATGGCCAAAATGACCTCTGAGAAAGCAGTGGAGAGAAGCCATTTAATGCTATTACACTTGGGTCCATCATTCTTTAATACATATCCAAGCATAAGAATGGGTCTTAATACGATGGAAAGTGTCTTCCTATTGGTGTAAATCATAATTAAGAAATAAATGATAATTCATAACAACTAATTTTCCTGTGTTGTGTTCATTAAGACTTTCCTATCTCTAATTAGCTAGCAGACAAAACAGGCATTTTCAGTTTGGTTATATTTGGGCTTCTCAAAGGATTTGACCATGAAAAATAGAAAAATTATCATGTTTGCACAATCAGAAGAATCAGGCTTAGTACCAAACTGAAGCCACTTGTAGTTTCAGAGGGACACTGCCTATTAAGAATCTCATACTGTAAATAAAATAAAGATTTTGTGTTTGTTAAAACATGTTGCAGAACTGCAGGTTGGGAGAAAGGGAACTGTAAGCCACATCATAATTACATTGGAATGACATACTCATAAAGTTACTCTCCTGTTATTCCTTGTTCAGCATCTTCCTTTAACAGCGGAGGACTTCAGGCCTCTTCAATATTGCCTGATGCTATATTTTTATTTAGGTTTAAATTGAAGAACCACAGGGCAAAAAGGGACTTCAAGAAATCCCCCAGTGAACTCCATTGGCCCCAAATGGCCCATGTTTCTGAGATAATCAGTCTGTGGTATGGGAAACAACAGAGGCTTTGATACCAGTTTTTGCAGGGTTATTTTCTATGCTCATTTAGCTGGTTAACTTGTTCCACCTCTTTTCCTCTTTTGTAGTTAGTGGCTATGTTAAGGGAGTTGTTTCTTTGTTTTTCTTGTTTTTCTTCATTGATTCTGTGCTGATTTTACCTCTCTCACTTTGACTGTGGGAATCTTTGCCTCAGATATATATGATTATTGCCCTGTGAGTGTCCTTGTAATTATTAAATTAGATTCATCAGTAGACATTTGCAGGGGAACAGATAAACAATTCCTAATGGCTAAACCATACATATGTTTAATCCATAGACAAAATCCATGCTACCATCAAAGATTTTTTTAATTATTCAGTCCACTTGTAAAAGAGTGTATTTTGAAGTTTGAGATGATGTCAAAGTGAACAGGTTGAACCTCAGTGTATCTGAAATTAGTGACTAGATTTGCTACAGCGACTATATATCAGAAATCATGGATGGATACATCCCAATATTCCTTCCGTGACTCGGGCATTTTATTTAGTAGAAGAAATAAGTTGGGAAATGTAGTCACAAAAAAAAAAAAAATAAAAATAACTGAGTAGAGGTAAGTTGAGAGTATTGTCATGTTTCATTCAAAAACTTTTCAAATATGGCCATACAGTGCAAAAAGAGGTTACTCGTGACTACAATGAAAAACTCAAAGTGTCAGCAGAATGAAGGGAAATAGTCCTACATTCATGCTCATCAGGTTTTGTTCTTTCTTAATGCTCTAAGAATGGTAAAAATGTCAGAAATTGTTGTTTTATCAGTTTGTCTGTTACATAATTTATTTTTCTTCTTTATAAAGGGGAAAAGAAAGATGAATATATCAAATTGACAGCATTATCATTGTACTTTGCCATTGTGTTAGATTTTGATAGCTTTATTTTCAAACCTGAGAGGAGTTTACTACTGTTTCCAGTCTACTTTCAAGCCCACTTCATGTGGGTCTTGAAAGAGTTTAGTCCTCTTTCCGTATTGCCTTAGTCAGTAATTGTTAGTTATCAAACTACTTACATTGTTGAGGCACATTTCTTCTGGAGTTTCTCGTTATTCATACATCTAGCAGAAAATTCATTCTCACATAGTCTTAATTATCTATATGTCACGCTTGTAACACAGAACTGATTTCAAAGTGAAATGCAACTACTATTTAATAAAGCTTTTCGATGTTTCACAGAATTTCACAGAACCGTTTATGTCACAAGGGATCTTTTTAGATCACCTAGGCCACCTCCCTGCTCAAGCAAGTTCATCTAGAATAGGGTGCCCAGGTTTTGTATACACCCAAGAATGTAGATTTCACGATGTCTCTTTGACAGTGTTTGAACATGCAACATTAAAAATGTGTTTTCTTACATTCAGAAAGAATTTCATGTGTTTCAGGTTATGCCGTTGCCTCTCATCTTTTCAATGGGCACCACTGAGAGGGATCTGTCTTCAGCTTCTTCATATACAGTGTGCTAACTAAAAGTAGGATCCGTCAGCTAAGTCAAAGGTCCAGAAGACAGGGATACAAGCTCAATATGCCACATCATTGTAGAACACGTGTCTAAGCAATATGATAATGGTGGCCATTTGTGTATGTTTTTTTCAATGACTATCAAGGGAGATTGTGGCAGTAAGCATAGATTAACTGCTAAGGAGTTGAAGATAATAAATTACCTCTCTCTCATACTGTTTGTGTTTCCTTGTGTTTTGCAGGATGATGACCTCATATATACATCTTTACATAGGGTATATATAGGGTATTTACAACTGCTTGCTAACTTCTGTTTACACAGTGGATTGGTTATAAAGCATTGGTTATTCCTCCTTCAAGCTATACCAGTAGGCTGTGATTCAGAAAATTAAATGCATGCACTGTTGTGCTCCCTGAATGACAGTTTAAAGCGATTCCAGCATAAATAATTGAATATTTAAAGTAAAATGGCAAATCTTGTGAGTAGTGGAACTGACCTTCTGGAACAGTATGGAATTTATCTGAGAGAAAGAAAGGATGGACAATGGCCTGTAGAGACAGGCTTTAGGAGCTGACAAGGAACAAAGCAAATAAGTTTTGACCATGCTGTCCTCTTCATTGACACTGCATGGATTACAGGAGAAGCAAACCAAGAGTAGAATAACACTGTTTGTGAGAGCCATAAGTGCCTTTCTGTAAGATTTGAGTGAGGAACCCTATTTCTTATCATCCATTTATTTCTGTGAGTGCATGCATATTTGTGGAAAAAGGTAAAGAAGAAGGAGATGGTGGTGCTAAAAGTATCATGATGGCCATCTTAATTTTGCTTAAATTTGTAATAGACTTCTTGAAATTTCTGTGTTCTACCAATGGTAAAGCCTATATAAAAAGTTATTGGAGCTGGAATTATATATTAAAATGTAAAAAGTGGTAAAGATTTTACACAAAATGGAAATAGGTTTTGATTTGCATGCATTGTGAAATACATCTTTGAATTAGTAAGAAGGTAGCCAGCTATCATCTGTATCAGTCTTCAAATCCAAGATAAAAGTTCACTTATCATTCACAGCTGAAAGTATATGGTTTACATTTATTTGAATGGTGGCTTCCATCTACGTTTATCTCTAACACATGTAGGTCACCTAATGGAGTTGTCTGGTTCTTACAGGATATTTTTTTCAAGAAAGAGAAAATGCTACTTTGCTGAAATATAATCAGTTGATGAGAAGGGTTATGAAGAACTGCAGAGGTTAGTAGAAAGGATAAATAATGGTTATCTTTTCAGATGGGCTTCAATGAATGGGTTTCAATGAACAGTTTCAAGGCATTCAGTTAGCAGTACATAAGATGTTTAAAGATAAAATCAAGCTGTGAACAGAATGTTACATGAGCCAAAAATAGGTCACATTTGAATATTTTCTAAAGACCTTATCAAAGTTACTCGTTTCCAAGGATGTTGAAAAACTATTTGGATACGTGCAGCTTGCCTTATTCAAACAATGCTGATTTCTAGTGCTGTGTAACAGACAACATCATAAACTCCTTGAAGAAAGATAGGAGTAGAATTCTAAAATCACATTAAAAACTCAATTGATATTATGTGGTGATGAATGCTTCAGGACTTTTTTTGGAAATGTCTGTAAAGAAAGAATAGCTGCTGAGGACTGGCTGTGCAGCCCAAGTACTAACAGACAGATGAAATATGCTGCACAAGGTGTTTGGTGGGTTTTACGTTTAGCCACTTTTTTAGCCAAAATTCATCTGGGGGACAGCACAAACTTCCTCCCTGTGCACTTTCTCTGTCTGGACAGCAAAGCTAGATTATAACTATAGGCTAAAGTTTCACGTGTCATTTTCCAGTCATCATTGTCAGAAGGAAGTAACAAAAGACACAGTAACACTGGGACTGTTTTTTATTGGTTCTGTTTTTCCTGAACTGGAGATGAGTATGGACTGCTGCATGGCTTCAGGAAAGGAGAACAGGCATTTTGGAAAGCCTGAAATGCTTGGGGCTTGTCCTGAGACTAACTAAAATCGGACTTCTGGTTTAGAGAAGAGGTGGCGCACAGTGACAGTATAGTCCTGCAGACTTGTGTAGAGATCCAGACTGCTTGTTCTTCATCCCCAGCTCTTTCTTGGTGGTTTCTAGGGATTCTGATTTGCCCAGTGATACTGCATTAAATCAGTTTGAAAGAGCTAAATTAATCAGCACTTGCAGCTACAAAACCTATTTCCTGTATTTGCAAAATTCATTGCAACTCAGTCATTTGAATAATGCCAGTCACTGATCAGATATTCTCCAAGATGAATCATGGTGACATAGAGCTGCTCTGTTCCTGGGCTGTGATTACTTTTGTTTCACTCTAAGAAGCACTGTCTTTCCCTATTGATCCAATCTTTCTGACTTTTCATCTGTGAGAAAAGAAAGGTATGGATCACTTTTCACACTAAATGGCCTGGATCTGATTTTCCATTTCTATTTGTAAGAACTGCAGCATTGTGCCTGGCTCTCAGCTTCATCTAGTAGACTGGTAGCTTTGGATGCAACAGCCTAGTCTTTAGATCTTCATTTTATTACCAAGCTCAGACAAACTTTTCTGTTTGCTGTTTGAAGAATTATCCCACCCAGTAAAACAAAAGTGAATTTTGGTCTACTAATACCTAATTATTGGGAGAATAGTCTGGTTTAGACACACTAGGTCGGGTAGTAACAGCGTCAGAGCTTTATCCTTAGATTTGTAACCTTGTCTTGTGTTGACCTTTGAGATACAAGCAACTCTTTCTTCAAAGCCTAACTTGGAGACCTGTAAATGATTAATTCAGCAATCATAGCTAAATGTTGTCTGCAGAGGACACACCTGAATGAGTACACAATACAAGTGACTGAATGAAAAGTAGATGGGAAGTTGCAATGCTGTTGAATTAAGGAGGACCATAGTTTTCATGATATAGAATCACAGAATCATCAAGGTTGGAAAAGACCTCCAAGATAATCAAGTCTAGCCTTTGACCAAACACAACTATGCCAACTAAACCAGTTTCTTCAGTGAAGAAATGTTTCCTGATGTCCAACCTAAACCTCCCCTGGATCATCTTGAAGCTGTTTCCTCTTGTCCTGTTGTGAGTTGCCTGTGAGAAGAGGCCAACCCCTACCTTGCTATAACCTCCTTTCAGGCAGTTGTAGAGAGCAGTAAGGTCTCCCCAAGCCTCCTTCTCTCCAAGCTAAACAACCCTGTCTCCCTCCTATCCACAAATGTCATATGATTTGGTGATAAAAAAATTTAAAACATAGATTAGGTTCCTAACATTAGATTTCTAATAAAAATTCATAACCTTTCAGATGAAGTTCCTGACTGTGGTTTTAACTCGTGACATGAATTCTGATAGAGATGGCAAGTAAAGTTAGTATGAGTCACGCTCTACAGGGATTTTGTTCATAAGCCTTGAGGAAACAAGCGTGAGAGCAGTAGCTCTATCATACTTAGAAATGTTCCTAGGCTGATTTAGATTTGCTGTCTGAGGTGACGGTGAGGACACCAGTCTTACAATTGCTTTCACATAGGGCTGTTTACAGTCCCTTGGGTTTTTCAATGCCTCTCCTGCAGTGAAAAAGAGACAAATCAGGTCTCTGCTTTTTCATAAAACTTAGATCTGAGGCTGAGACATTTGGCCTTACATAGAGGGGTAGCCTTGCTTACAGCACGCTTTCTGTCTGAATTTTGATGGGAAACCCTACTTTGGGATTTAACTTTTCTTTTTAACACTTTTCAGAAATTAGTTTAAGGCAAAAATGTACTTTCTTTTCTCATTGACTCTTAAAAGCACTTAGACTAACCTGGGAAGATTACCAACTGCCAAAACTAAAATTGCAACCAGAGTATCAGAAAAATCTTTTCATAATTAAGTATAGAGGGCACTCATCGTGTCACATATATCAGAATGAGTCATTAAAGTTTGAAGCCTGGAGAAAGCACACATAAGGCCTAGTAAACAGTAGTGTGCTTACAGTGGGGTTACGGAGAGCAAATAATTTATGTGCTTTAAATGTATCCAGGCTAGGAACTGAGCTGAACAGGGAAGAGGCTGAAAGTTGTATGGTTAGGCAAAAGGCAGCAATCCAACTCTAGCAGCTGGATGTTTTGCTTTTACATGACCAACATGTTTTGCTTTTCGGTCATCCAAAGTTCATCTTGCAATTCACTGATGCAGCCACTGCTGGCAGGGATTTCTTCGACAAGGAGTTGGGAGAGTATCTCTAACGGGGTGGGTTCCCAGGGACAGCTGAGGGCCAGCCACCTGCTCTCCAGGAACGTGCTCTGCCCTTGGTGAGTGAGGCAATCCATCAATACACATTTCTTCTGTATAATATAATGCAAGTGTGTGGGGAAATAGCAATTTCATTGAATTACGCAGATTACATTATTTACTCCACTAATAAGTACAGGTCATTTTACCTGTGAGGAGATAATTTCTCTAAATCAAACATCCTGCATGTCCCATAAGGGTTTTCATCATCTCATAATTGGATCTCAAACTGTTTTGAAGCATCTCTCATAACCAAACACTTGTGCCAGCTGGATATTTCCCCCCACGGGGGAACAGAGTGCTTACACTGGAGAGCCTGCTCAAGTCATCACAATAATGTGGAGACCAGTTTTGACTGTGACATCTGTGAGTTAAACTCTTCTCCCCGTCAGAAAGCAGAGCTGGATTAGGTGAGTAAATCCCCACCTCCACTTTCATCTCCTTGTGGACACTTAGATAATTCAACTCCAGTAATTACCCAACATAAACCAGAGCTCATAGCTGCCAAAAATTCCTGAAGACAAGAAGTGAATGTGCAGAGCAAGCATATTGGACTAAAGAGAATTACACCCCTGTGTGAAGAACCTGTGTGTATGAGGCTGTGGTTTAAAGCAGGCACAATTACAGACTGTAGTTAAAAGGAGTGGGTTTTTTCTCATCCTTTCTTCCTACTTGGTTTCCCAAGGCCCTAGGCTTATATTTGTGCCATATCCTTTGTGCTGCAGCTAGTATTTCTGAGGACATTCAGAAGGCTGGATGTGAGGGAAAGGTATCAGCTGATGAAAAAAAAAAAAAGCTTCGTTTTTGAGACATTATCTTTTAGGTCTCTAAATGAGACAATTTTCAATTACCAAGTGAGAGAGGAGTAAATCCATGTTCCAACTTTCAAAGTAAAATCCACCTGGAACTTTTTTCCTTTTCTTCCTGCATACACTTGCTTCTAGCTACAATGCAGTGCTGTAATGTTTACTACTGCAATGCAATATCTTGTTTCACCTTAAACAGTGCTCATCCTAAAATAAATGTCCCAAATGGCTAAATGAAAGGACAGTGCAAGTTCCAAAAAGATGTAATACCTTGTGTTTTGTGCTAAAATTCTTATCTCTTGAACTATGGCATCAGTTCTGAAGACAAAACCCAGCTTTGCATCCTCTCTTCTCTGATGAGTGAATCCTGAGACAATGCCACTTTTGCAGTTCATAGGTGTGACTTAATCAAAAGGCTACAAGCACAGTGCATCTTCCCACAAAAGGCAAAATGAAATACAGGTCTGCAATGCTTAAGGTGCACAGTCTAGTTCTTTATGACACTGCCAAAAACATCTGATAAACTCATTCTCAATTACCAAGCTCTATCTGATAATAACTCTCTAGACATACCACTGCACTCGCAAAACCTGTACTGTGGCTCAATAGCTCTCAGGAAACTCACAAAGCTAATAATTCTGAGAGAATATTTAAATAACTCTAACTACACCTTTGGTGTTAACCCACACCACTTACAAGAGCTGTTAGCTGCCAACAACATATAAAAATGGCTAGGGCACAGAAGAATGGTTTCTGTTATCCTAATTTCTCAAATTTGCCTTCCCTTTGAGGAACAACTGGACTTTCTAGTACTTCATGTTTCTATTCTATTCTATTCTATTCTATTCTATTCTATTCTATTCTATTCTATTCTATTTATTCTTTTATCATAGAGCTAATGAAGTGGCATTTTGGTTTCCCTGTTGGTTATTGAACTAGATATTGAGATATGACACAAGGAATGGGGACCTGCATTGAGCATTTTGCTGGGGAAAAAGTCATGGTGGATTTGGCATTGGTATTTGGGCAGCTATGAAGGTGATGTTGCCATTCGCTGGTGAAAACATTTAAAGCAACAGGACAAAATTTGATTTATTCAACCTAAAAATGAAACTCACATTTTAGGAGTGAAAGTTATTAAACATTTACAGAGATTTTCCCAGTATTTTTAAGGATTCTTTATTACTTAGGTTTCAAAATTTAACAGTCCAAACAAATACTTAATTCAAGAATTGCGAAGTGACAATCTGTGGCCTGTGTCACCTATGACTGTGATGACTGCTGTCCCTTATTTTTTTTCATAACTAGAAGTTAGTACTGTCCCAGGCTAAGGAAGATCTGCATCTGATATATTTTTGTGACTATTGGGATTCATTTCAAAATTTTCTAGGAAGAAGGGGAGAGCAAGAAATGGTGTCCACTCCCTGTACTTACACAGGCCATTCAGTGTGCATGCATGTGTGTGTATGTTCTTCTTCCTACAGCAACACTGGCTTTCCTGGGCTCCTCTCTCATACTCATGTGTTCCCAAAGCTGTGTTCAAGTTTATCCTCTGTTCAGTTGTGCTGATTTTGTTCATGTGAAATGATTTGGATTAAAGACCCCCCATAAAATGGATAGAGATGGGCATTGGTGGCTGGAGGCCAGGGAGAATGAGAAGTTCTTATTATGCTTCTGCCTACTAGAAAATTGTGTTGGATTGCACCTGTGTGTTTGCTCACCCTGTCCTGTGTTAAGCAGAGCTGTCAATGGCCAAAGATTTTCTGAAAGCGTAAATGTATCTTATAAAAAGGTGATGAATGAACAGTTAATTTGAGCAGTGTTATGGAGCAAGCAAATTTGGGAAAAGAACCTGGGTGGGTGGGGTAGAGGTGTGCACAGACTAATAATAAACTATTATAATGTAAAATAAGTAATTACCTGTAAAAAACTTAAGGAAAAAAGAGAAGAAAAACATTTCTACAGCCCACAAGATAGAGGAAAGAGTGAGGGTTTTTATTTTGAAGGAAAAGTTCGGAAAAAAATTAAACCAGTGACTTTTTAAACTCCTGAAACTTCTTCAGATGAGTTATACTCCACAGCATTTCAGTCAAACTTAAGTCTTCTAATCCTTTCTGTCTGACAAAATCTCAGAAAGTGTCTCTACTTAGTGGATTTAAAACTGCTGATGTTAAGTAGGATGCTATACATTTGCATAGAAATGTAGTTACAAAACAAATGCAAATGATTTCAGGGCTTTACAAGTCTAGCATCAGGCCTCTCTTATCGTCTGACACAACCCAAAAGTTGTGGGAAGACAGTCAGTTGCTGTCCCGAAAAAGAAAAACACCTTTCTCATAAAAATAGAGCTGGTCTTTTCTTTCTGTAAATAGTATCCTAAATATACAGCCTCCTTTAACCACGGTGTTATTAAATCTGGGATTGATGTCATAAACACTTGGCAGGACTGTTGTTGTAGGACCTCATAAAAATGAGGTACCTTTAAACTATTTTAGACTAACATTTTAAGGATCTCTTTTTATGCGTTGACATAACAGAAATATTAAAGCACAAGTTTATATTATACTGATTGGTTTCTTTGGTAATATTTGATGTGAAGTATTTTTCTCACACAGGTGGCAAATGGGGATGCTGGGTACTTTAATGAAAGATTAACTTTCTCTAGAAAATGTCATATAATTTTAAATCCTAAGGAACCAAACTAATGTGGTTCTTGCATACTTGTCTGTGTAGTTTAAAATTTGACCACTATTTAAGAGGCAATTTTATTATTTTTTTTTTTTTTATAATGACAGCTCCTTCTCAATTTACAGTAAGGAGATTTTAACCTTATTTAAATATGAACAAAATGCATGGACCCTATAACTCTGATTTTCCCCATTTAACTGCACAACTGTTTTTTAGTCCACTTCCAAGAAATGGTTTTCACATCTACTTCTCACTGTGTAATTTCAAATTACCTTTATGAAGGAGTTTCTCCTATTCTCCTTTGATGTTGATGGGAGAGAAAAATATTTCTGAAAAAGTTTTAATCTAATAAAAACCCCAAACTCTATAATAGTCTATTAAAACTCAGTCATGTTGGAACAACAAACAGTGCTGGAAATGAGTGCTATGATGGGTCAAATAAACTAGCAGTTATTAGGGCTTATGCTGGTTTTTAGAGTGTTCCTGAACTTTGTTCTGCAGATGAACTTCATTTACAAGAGTGAAATAAAGCCCTCCTTGGATAGGTGTTGCTGGTAGCATCTGCCACTCATTACACACCTGAGCAGGTAACTCCTAAGTTATTCCTTACATGGCTATTTCCCAAACATTGGTAAGAAATTAAATTTAGAGACAGGCACTAGTGAGCCAAAATTTTGGGAAGTGGTTGAGAAAGCAATACCTTACTTTAATACGTAGCGTGGTATTCTTAGGTGCAAATGAATTCCCTAGTATTACTTTCCAATTATGTAAGTCATAGGTAAGTCTACATTTGAGAAGTGACAATATAGACTTTTACATCTTTCCCTTTGGCTTCTCAGAATGCAAATCTTTAAATCATCTTCTAATACACTGGCTATGCGCCAGCACCAGTTAGGTCCTATGCATGTGTATGAAAATTTCAGTCCATTCTGTGAGTTTAAGAAGCTTATATGGTTTCTAATGACTTCTGTGACAGCTAAATGAAGTTTTGGTGTCAGGTGCCTTATATAAACTTTTGCTTCACTTCTGAATTTGACCTCATACAATTCCTCAGCAGTATTGAAAAGTATAATGCAGAAAAAATATTGAAAACAGAACAAAAATAAGAAAGAAGCCCTGTTTTTGTCTTTTCACCTCTAAAAATTTCAGTACCCATTGAAGCTCCTTGAATAAGGAGAAAAGGCTTCATAAGGCATTTGGCTGTTTTTACTTGTTGAAAATTACAGCTAAACATCCCACTTCAATACGCATAATTAAAGCAATTAAACCATTGGATATTTCTCCCACTATTTAATTTGCTTAAATCAACAGGAAATACTGTGTGCATCAGTAATTTGTTTTCGAAAATAATTTAAAATATCTTCATTATAAAACAAACAAACAAAAAAATCATTGATGTTCATCCTGTGCACTTTTCAATTGTCACTTTCTCCAGCGTAATAATTTTCTGGGCACTCACCATGACACTAATGGTTTACAAGGTAAAATATTTGACCTTTAAAGTACATTCTTTATTAAGTAGTGGAAAAAAACGCAAAATCAAACACAGAATTAGTAGATTGTTCAAGCTTTCCTTTTTTTTTACATTTGTTAAAGGAATATTTTTTTATGATAATACACAATCTTTCTCTGCCACTCCTTGCTCAGCATCCCTACCCAGGGCCTGGCATCTCCAGACCCATCTCAGCTGATCATGTTCTGTCCAGGAGTAACTGGGCTAACAGAGTAAGGTACTAAAGGTACTGTGCTGTGTGTGTGATTGCCACTGATCTGCACACTTACCTGTCTCATACATAACATAAACAACCCCCCCTCCCAAAAAATAGATCTTAATTGGAAAGGAATTTTTATACTCAAACTTTGTAACACATTTTATTACCATTGCTGTAAGGTGCTCGGGAACATCAGCAATTGCAGGCACTCCAGGTAACAAAACTAATGCTTGCTTTAAAAGTACAGGAAATTCAGGGAAACCAGACCAATCTTTACTAAATTAAGCTTTAACTCTTGTAGATTTTATTGTCCATATACCTGATAGATTCAGAGGTTAAGTAATAACATATGGGCTGAAGCAAACACACAGATGTACATAAAAATACGGTCTTGAGGAAAGCACATTAAAAGTATTTGGTTCCATTTTCACAGCTGTAATTTATAGACTACTCAGGGCATTTTTAATGGGTTGTATGAGACATCACCAGGCTGCTATATGTGGCTGAATTCAGGTCTCAATTCCACCAGAAGAGCTATTACCCAGAGCTTTCTGGTTTTCACTCACCTTGTTTTCCAGAATATGGGAATTAAAGGTGTAGTGGCAGTCCTTATCGATACTGCCAAAATGCTGAAAAATTGAAATGACTTGAGAAAAAGGAAGGGAAGGCACACATTTTCTGTAAACTACTTTGCACTTTATGTCTGCATTTTTCTATTTTTTGAGCTGCACTCCTCCATAACCCAGTCTCTACTAAAGAAGTCTTTGGGTCAGATTTCCGTATTTTTGCAGAAAGTGAGTGGTACCTACTTTTTGGGCAATCTGAGTGGAATCCAGCAACTGTGACATGTTTCTCTATTGAGCTGAAATGCCCATTTAACGTTAGGTAAAGACAGTCAAATGGGGCCCTGTTTGAATTAACTTCCAAATGCAGAGCTCTTTAAGCTGAAGATGTTTTGTTATTCACTGCTTTTTGCTCTCTAAAAGGACTTATGAAGTACAAAGACACCATGAATCTCTGTCACAGAGCATGGAGGAAGCTGAAACCAAGTTGAAAATGTATTGTTTTAAAGCATTTCAGGCATGACCTTAAACAAACAAACCTGCTCCACTTGTTCACCTCAGCATTGCATGACCTACCTCAGTGATGTACAGATGGCACTTCTGAAGCAAAGGATGACGTCCTGACCCCACCACTGCCTTTTCCAGAGCAGAGGGAAGCCACTGCCCAGACTGTGGAAGGTCTCCAGGCTGCCCACTGGGCAGTACTTTGCTGTGTCAGCCTTCACGAAGGGAGGCAATCCCACGGAAATGCTGTGGGGCCCAGCCATGTCACTAACTAGATGGGTTCCTGTAACGATGGTGATAATAATTAACCTATGTTATTTTGGTATCAATTTTTCCACAAGGAGAACCGTTAATTAGGCTAAAGTTTTTTCATGTCTCTAGACCTTTACTTTTCTCCCCAGGCGAGAAATCTCGTTGTCATCACTGACCCTGAATTTCTTCTTCCACCAGCATCTCCCTTCACTTCATCACTATGGTTGGACTCTTGCCAGTATTTGCCCTCACCTCGACCTTGCCTTTTATGAAATACTTGTTTATACCTTACTGAGTTCTTCACTCAGCTAATGCAATCCTCTCCTTTAAATTCCCTCCTGAATGGTCTCCTTGGGTCGACTGGATTTAGTTCAGTGTTGCCAGGAGAGCACAAGATGCATACTCCTGTTGTAATAAGCTTATTTGGTACTGGATAAAGAGTGGCAAGCTGCAGATATAGGATTACAATACCTTCTCTTTTTTTTTTTCTTCCTCTATCATGCTCTCTTGTTTCTGCTGTCAGAGCCTTGTTTGGACAGATTGTTACTGAATGTGCCTGGGGTGCCAGGGACCCAGCCAGACACTGGAGTTGAAGCTTGGCTACCGCAGGAGGAGGAAGACAGGTGGGCAGGCCAGCTTAGCAACAACAGTCTGGGAAAAAAGGCTGAGGAGTAATGGTGGCTGCTGGGACCAATGGGCTGTCAGCTTGCACAGCTAATTTAGAGACATTCAAGCTCAATGCTGGGTGCTGTTCGGAGGGAAGAGTGGATGAGCAGGAGGAGCCTGTCCTGGGCAGTTTTTGGCTGTGCAGTGGTAGCAAGTGAGAGTAATGGGTGAACTGGGAGGATCTGGAGTAGATGGTTATTTACACTGAAAGCTTTCTGGGACAGTTAAAGAGACAGTATGCCACTTGTAGCAGTGTGCTTTTTGAGTATGTCAGGTCTTTCCTTTAATATAAAAAGGTAGCAATCACTTTTTCATTTAATTAGCTTACATGAATAAGTCCAGCTCTGAGGAGAAAAAGAAGAAGGGGGGGATTATTGAGGTCAAAGGGAAGGACTAAGCAGGAATGAGTTTGGAAAAATGAGGGAAAAGTTTGAAGACATGATGAATGTGTAAAGGCTGATTTTTGGGGCAGTGTCTGTGGAACTGCGTGACTGTGAGACCTAGGAAAGAAGGGTCAGTGAAATTAAAGCTTTTTTTCAGAAGGGAAATAGAAAAAAGCCAGAGGTATGAGGGCTTCTCCTCTAAAAAGACTGCTTCTTTGCAGCAGTAAGCACCCCTAATTGGAGAAGTATCTAACCTAACTTCTGTTCGATCCACAATTAGTTTGGAGGTCTATGTAAAATGTTTTCTTTGTTCTTAACTTAGCTACAGTGAGAAAATCGTCTTGCAACGGGACTTGGTGCTTTGTCCAGCCTCTTTTCTATGACAAGGCTGTTTCAGGGACCAAGCCTAAATTAAAGTATTCCTAGCAATACCAAAGTGAGAGAGTGCATCTCCTGTGTCACTCGGCTGTCCTATTGACTCCAGAATGCTCTGCCCAGCTCACTCTTTGATTCCTCTGTCAGGACATCATATCTGATTTAATCCAGTCTACTGCTCCTTGAGCTGAACTTTTCCAGAAGGAGACTACCAGACAAGATCAGTGAACACATTGTCTTGGCTTTAGGGTTCCACAAAAATCTTAATTCTAACAGCTGCACTTTATAGGATTTGATCACAATTCCTAAGTATCTGTCATCTTGGGCTATGTATAGATCTACTATCCTTGATGTTTTAATATCATAAAGGTGTTTTCTTATTTTTTTTTATTTCAGTTTACAAAGAAAATGATGAGATACTGCTTTGGACAGTCATCCATTTTGATCTTTTTGTAACTTAAAGTTTCTTTAGAAGGACCCCAGTGCCTACAATGAGACAAGAAGACTGCAGTTGCAAAATCATGTTTCAGAGCTGTCCTAGATTACTAATAATTGGGGGATATCTTGTTAGTCCTCTTTTTTTTTCTGTAATGAAATTTAAGTTCCAGTTGTATTTATAGTGTACAAATATCTGAATAATTAAAGCCACCAATGAAGCTATTATCAATTACTGCTCTTAACTGTGTTGGCAGAAATTACAAGATCCTTGCTATGTTTCTTCTGTTGCATAAGGGAGGACATAGTTTCCATGAGCTGTCAGTCAGGCTCTTTTTGGAAAAAAATAAGTAATAGTTGAAATTTTCCTCTTGTAAGACCAAAGTAATTGAAGAAGCCTTTAAAATATATAAATGAGTTGTAGTGCTTTGATTCTTGGTGCTTCAAATCCAAGCTATATCTTAAAACATTTGGGCTCTTTAATTCATTAAAACCCACAAAAGTAAAAATAATATGGCCTATTCCTACTGATTAGAGGGATGCTCTTATAAATAGTAAAACCTTCCAGTAGGTAATCAGCATCATCCGTGCATGAATTGTTCTAGGATTGAAGAATCTTATTCCCCAGTTTCAAAGTCTGTCCTGGATTTACTTATTGGTTTTCATTGTATTACATGACATTTACATTGTAAAAATGCATCTGCTGTGAACTATTTTGAAGTCTAAGGCCATGAGCTTCACACATAACATATAACTATTCTTATTTGAAGACATTTTTTATCTATGAGGGAGCTAAATTGAGAGAATTATTCTCACTGACAAATAGTGAGAATTTTCTCCAAATGGTTGGAATCAGTTCTCTGATACATGGACATTACCTGAAAAAGTGCAGATCAGAAGTCTGTACTAATTGCAGCTATAAAAATCCACAAACAAAACTAAGTCCAGAACATGACTTAATATGTTTCTGTAACGTTACTCTGATCAAATTTCGGTTAATTGTTCGCATTTCATTGGGGATGTGATCAGATAGCAAAAATGTATTTAGATTTATGAAAATTGCTGTTTGTAATAAACTAGAAATGCATGGATACTATATCCAGTTAATACCTTAAACTCAGTTCAGTGTTACCCACTGAAATAATATCCCAATTTAGCAGCTTTGGTCTAATTTTTTAGTCTTTTGAAAAAATTAGAATAATATTATGGATTTGGCCTTTTGACTTTAAATATAGACCAAATGAAATAATTTACAACTTTAAATTATATTCAAGGGGTGCATTGTTGCCACCAATTTTCTTTAATCCATTCTTCCCCGTCTAATGCCTAGGGAACAACCCTCTAGTTACAATCCTGCACTGAAGACAAACAGGGAAGGGCATAAGCATTCATTTAATGAAGTCCTTTTCAGCTTCTGGGTTTCCCCCGCATCCCTAGTTAAGCTTCCTGTATTTTACCTTGGCTTAAATATTGCGCAAATATTATTTGACCTTTCTATCACCACCTCATGTAAGCCTATCTGAGAATGTGTGTACACAGTGCACATATATGCATCTGGGGGAATTTTGGCTAGCAAGATTTTTAGTTTAAATGCTAAGTGGGCATATATAAATGCATGACACTTTAGATCTGCCACTCTCCAACTCAACTTTTATTGAATGGTAGGAACATCCAGTAAAGCCAATATTTTTTTCTATGGCAGCTCCTTGAAGAGTTAAAATTTGGCACCACAGAATGCCAAGAAACACTTCAGGTTTGCAAAGTCAAGTTTTTCAGTTCAGTGTCTTCTTCAGGCTAAGCTTGTCAGGTTCTGCTATGCCCGATGTGGCAAATGGGCTTTTCCAGCAGAGCACAATGGAGGAATGGTGGCTGTTTCCCCTCAGACTGAGGTTGCAGGGGGAGTGATCATGGCAGTGGCCTTGTTTACCTAGTGCTCAGTGGCTGGCATCCTTAATTTAATGTGAGTTGAATTTCTTCTCTTACCTGGCTCCAATCAAGCTCCAATCTCCCACAGATTATCTTGAACTTCTCTTTAATATTAGTATGTGCTAAAGGCCATTCCCATCTCACACTAGAGGTCCCAGAACTGACTCATGCTCTTTGAGAAATGTAGGTACCAATGCACTTTGAATGTCACTGGAGATACTAAAAGCTCAGCTGGACAAGGTACAAAGCAATATGATCTAGCAGTGAAGCTGGGCCTGCTTTGAAAGAGGGTTTGGACTCTTTGATCTCCAAAGGTGCTCTCCAAACTAAATTTTTCTATGATTTTATAACTGCTAGCTTGCATTAAATCTACAATTGCTTATTCCACACCCAGATTTTACTCAGTGACCATGGATTTATTCCTGATTGACTAGCACTCAACTCCAAAAGCAAGCAGTCTGGCTCATGACATCTACTTCTCAGAATGAACTTTAGCCTGCCTAGCCTGTGAGTTAAGCTAAAACTGCTATGAGACACTCAAAGGCTGTACAGAAAAGCAGTGCAGTTCAGGATAGTAACTGATTGCTGTCCTCAAGCCAAGGCATAGCCCACAGCTGAGCTGGCAAAGGGATAAAGTGATGTAGGGTCACTTAGTTCAGCCTACATGCAGATAGTCCCTTCCAAGGGAGAAGTTGCTCAGTCTCCCCTAACCATTGCTAGGGCTAACAATATGTTAAATCAACCTAGTTATCTTTAGCACTAACATCTTTTCCTTTGAACGTGTCAATTTGTGGTACTAATCAGCAACATACGCATGAACTCTGAATTCCATTGTTCTCTCTTAAACGTCATATATATTACTTCACAGAGTAAAGCATACAACTAGGAGTTAATCAAGTGCTCTAAAAGAGTCCTTCAATCTACTTCACGGGGTGTTGGCTACTATATACCACATCTTACATGTTTCTACTCTAATGCACACTGCACGAGGAACAAACAAGAGGAGCTTGCAGCTTTGGTTCAGTCCCTGAGATTTGACACCACTGACATAAGTGAAACCTGGTGAGATAAGTCCTGTGACTGGAGTACCCTGTTGGACAGTTTCAGACTCTTCAGGAGGGATAGCCAGGACAAAAGAGGTGGAGGGGCTGCAGTGTATGTAATAGAAGAGTTAGGATGTATGGAGCCTACAGTTGGCAATGGTAGAGTTGAAGTCCCTCTGCATAAAAATCAAGGAGCACACAAATAATGCAGATGTCATTGTGGGAGTCTGCTATAGACCTCCCATCCAGGACGATGATGCTGATGAATTATTCTTTGAGAAACTAAGGGATATTTCCAAGTAAATTGCTTTTTTTCTTATGGGGGACTTCAACTAACCAGAAATTAACTGGGTTAATTTTTTTCTCATCCCCCAGTGGATCTGCATGATCCACTGAGTGAATCATAGAGTCATAGAATGGTTTGGGTTGGAAGGGACCTTAAGGATTATCTAGGTCCAAACCCCCTGCCACTGGCAGAGACACTTTCCACTAGACCAGGTTGCCCAGTGCCCTATCCAACCTGGCCTTGAACACTGACATGCATGGGACATCCACAGCTTCTCTGGACAACCTGTTGCAGTGTCCAACCACCCTGACAGCAAAGAATTTCTTCCTAATGTCTAACTTAAATTTCTCCTCCTTCAATTTCTACTTATTGCTCCTTGTCCTATCACTACAATTCCTGACAGAGTCCCTCTCTGGCTTCCTGGTAGGCCCCCTTCAGATACTGGAAGGTTGCTATGAGGTCTCCAAGCAACCTTCTCTTCTTCTGGCTGAACAGCCCCAACTTTCTCATCCTGTGTCCATAATGGAGGTCCTCCAGTCCCCTTCACAATTTTCCAGCCCTCCTCTGGACTTGCTCCAACAGTTCCATGTCCTTTTTATGCTGGGGGCACCAGAACTGTATGCAGTACTCCAGGTGAGCAGAATAGATGGAGCAGAATCATCTCCTTAAATCAACTCAGGAGGTGGGAAGGAAAATGAGTGTTCAAGGTCCACATTTCCTGCATCCGTGACCAAGGCTGTATCTTGACATGCAAGACTTGCAGAATAAAACTTCTCATGGTGCCATGCTGTTGCTGATTGAAAGAGCAACCATTGGGCATCCTAATGACTTATTTGAGTCAGTCGCCTATATTGCTGGACTTTTCCAGACTAGTTGTCTAATCATCCTCAGAAAGGGTAGGCCTATGTATTCCTTCCATCTGAGGAACAGTTTCAGAATTTAGACCAACCCATATGCTTGCAATGTCTATTTTTAAAACATATCTTAGGTGGAGCCATACAGTGACAATCACCCTCTTAATTACCAGATGAGCTCTAGGAACATGTCCTCACCTGTCTCAGAGTATCAATTTCCACAGACCTGATAATGAGAAAGTACTTCCAGAAAATGTCTTCTTGCAGAGTTCATCTGTATAATTCTACAAATTTTTTCAAGTTGTCCCAAATTATAGATACACTGAGGAAAGGCTGTATAAACTGACCCTTGCAAAAAGTAAAAAAAACCCAAACCAAATCCATCCCTAAAAACTTTCCACAAGAGATGTGTGGGAAAAAAAAATTATCTGTCATCATATTTTGTTCTACCACTTCACCTAACACTGAAATCTCACTGTTATGCTGGGGGCACCAGAAATATGTGCACATTTTTGTGCACATCGTATTAAAGACATGGGGCCATGATACTGTCAAAAGTTTTTATTATCTGATGATATAAAGTTCAAGTCTTTCATGTCCTACACCCTACAGACCTCAAATTAATCTCAGATGGCTTGATGTGCTCTAATACTGCACTCGTATGTCTGTGAAGGCTCAGTGAATTGGTTATTACTTATGCTTGGTTGATATCAATGTAGACAGAATTGACCTGTTTAAAACAACCTCTGGTTTGAGCAATTGTTGTTGTTGTTGTTTTTTTTTGTTTTGTTTTGTGTTGGTTTTTTTGTTTGTTTTTGTTTTTTTGTTTGTTTTTGTTTTTGTTTTTGTTTTTATAGCCAGTGTTTAGGAATTTCTTCAGGTGGAAGATTGATTTTCTTTTTGGCATTACAAGGGGGCTTTTCATTTTGAATTTTTTTCTTTTCTTTTTAACACCTCTGCTTTTGGTTCTTTTAGGCCCTGGGGATTGGTAGGCTAGTTGTTTACCTTAGCTCTGGTCATTCTGAATGCCTATTCTTCCATTCTTCCTTTTATCTCTCCAGTGATATCCTCTCCATCTGTTTAGCAAGCACTAACAATTTCCAGCCTTATCTTTTAAGACCATCTTCAGAAGCAGTTTTGCAATTGTTTTCTGAAAAGGAGCTGGCACTTAGAAAGTCCACCTGCAAAACCACTTAACTGAGATTTCAGGGGAGAACATGGAAAAATTAACAAAACTACGCTTGCTATTTTTTTTTTTAATTTGTGTAGAGTTTTTCTTGGCATTTTAAGTGAGCTTTAATCCCCTCCACCTACAAAAGGGCAACATGTATTTATATTTACTTCAACCGCACGTCTGAATTTACTCCTCTAATAGGTATGTAAGCAGAACACTATTAAAGTAGGCACACATTATCTTTAATATGTGTATCTTTAAAAGCAACAGATGTAATATATAATAAGTACATAATAAAGATGGATGAACATTGTTTTTCTTACCCATTTTCAAATGTAGCCCTGAAATTGGATTGACCCCTTTGACCATTTATTTGGTTTTCTAAGTATACTTTCAAGCAGGCTCAGCCTACCAGAATAGTGTGGGTTTGCTATGTAGAGCTATTAATATACTGCAATTAGCATACAGCATAATCAATCATCTGGTTTATTGCTGGGTGTCTTACATATTTTGACCTGTCTGAAGGAAGGAGACTGTAAAATAAGGGACACTGTTATCCAGACCACCATCTTTACAGTGACAAGTACCATAAATTATAGGAAACAGGAGAAACAAGAGCCAATCAAAATTCCCCTAAATCTTATGAGAATTATGGCACTTCCAAGTGTCTCTATATTTTGAATTGGCATGAAGAAAGTTTGAAAGTGCCTTGTAAAGGAGTTATATGTCAGTTTACATAAATTTCTAAAACAGTTGCTCACCCAACTCCCTTAAAGAAGTGGTAATGGGAAAATAAGAAAGTTTTTCATAGGAAAAAAATGGTTAAAATCAAGGAAATTCAGAGTAGAAATATATGGTTCATTTTAAGTGGAATGAAATCATTACTGAAGTTTCCATAGGGATCTCTGCTTGGGCCTGTGTTATTCAAGAAAACAATAAATGATTAAAGAAAAGGGATGGGTGACTGGTGAAGAAGCAAAGTTCTCTGGTAGTACTTAGTTATTCAGGACAAAACTCCCAAAATTTGAATTCAGAGTATTTCCCAAGCACATGCTGGTATTGATTGACTAGGAAATACAATAGCAGATTATACCCCATGCATCTAAATGCAAAAGAGTGCTCATGGGACAAAAAGTCCTGTTCTGTTGCAAAGTGATAGTCTCTGAGCTGATTATTACCAAAGAATTAAATCTTAGGCCTAAATGGGAAACATCATAAGAACATGTGCTCAAGACCTGATCCTGGCCAAAAAGTCAAATCGAGCATTACAAGGTACTTGGGAAAGTGGGGTCAGCAGAAGAGCCACTACAGTGCTGTTTGAACCATCTGGGGCTCTGAATGTAACACTAAGAGAGAAGGTAGCAGCTGGCCACAAGGACTCCCACACCCTCTTGGCCACCTGACATTCTTCAGAAATGTCATTTGTTTTTAAGCCACTGACATTTGTAAACAACTCATGACATTCAGGAGAACAATCACAAGACTTAAAATCTTGGTTTTCCTCATTCACGCAAATGAGTTAAGAGCCATACTGATTGGGAAAAAGTCATACTGAGAAGTAAACAAGCAAAAAAGGGTAGAGAGGCCTGCAGAGAGACCTGGATAAATTAGAGGTCTAGGCAATCACCAACCATATGAATTTTCATGAACTCAACTGCTGGATTCTGCACTTGGGATTCGGCAACCGTGCTTGTATGTAAAGACTGGGGAACAAGAGGCTGGAGAGCAGTGCTGCAGAAAGGCACCTGGAGATCCTGGCCAACAACAAGCTGAATATGAGTCAGCAGTGCCCTGGAAGCATGGAGGACCAACCCTCTCCTGGGGGGCATCAGGCAAAGCATGGCCAGCTGGTTGAGGGAGAGGGTCGTCCTGTTCTGCACTGGTGCGGCCTCACCTTGAATTCTGTGTGCAGTTTTGGTCACTGCAATATAAGAGGCATATAAAGCTATTAGAGAGCATCCAAAGGAGGTCCTCGAATATGGTGAAGGGTCTAGAGGGGAAGCCATAAGAATGGCTGAAGCCATTTCATTCAGCCTGGAGAAGAGTAGACTGAGGGGAGACACCATTACCATCTACAGCTTCCTTATGAGGTGAAGCGGACGGGCAGTCACTGATCTCTTTATTCCGGTGACCAGTGGCAGAACCCAGGAAATGGCATGAAGCTGTGTCAAGGGAGGTTTAGGCTGGGTATTAAGATAAGATTCTTCACCCAAAAGGCCACTGGGCAGTGGAACAGACTCCCCAGGGAAGTGATCAGAGCACCAAACCTGACAGAGCTCAAAAAACACTTGGACAATGCTCTCAGGCACATGGTGTGATTCTTAGGGTGGTCCCGTGCAGAACCAGAAGATGAACTTTGATTTTGTGGGTTCTGTTGAAACCAAGATATTCTATGATTCTGTGAAAACACTCCTCCATTAAACATTTAATGAGGGCAGTACAATTTAAAAGTGAGAATCACCATAATTTCAAAACATGTCCTCTTTCTTTGAAACACTTGTGGTGAGCTATAGAAGAAAAAATTACTAAGTTGCTTATGTACAAAGATGATGTGCATTTAAATAATTGTAAGAATAATACACTGTTTAATAAAATTCTCAATGTATAGATATCACTGATGCAAATCAGCTTTCTGGAGGGGATCAGTGCTCTCAGGAAGAACTGCCCCATACAAAAAGCCAGTAATTTCATTATCCCAGGAAGCTATTTCTACATGACCCACATAAATATTCAGCAAAGCTATGAGCCAGGTCATCTGAAACCATAATGCTCAAACAATAATACAGATTGTGAGATTGATTAGAACCTTGTTTTTTAGTTGGATCTTGACTCTCCTGGATGTATGTTACACTTAAAAAAAAAAAAAAAAGAAGAAAATGGAGAATACCTATCATTAATGTGTTTCTAGCACCGAATTTTCAAATTATTGTGAGGTTTATGACTAAATCTCAGATCTGGCATGGTATTTTAAAAGAAAGAAGGCAAGTGCGTAGAACAAATAAAGAAAAATGCTCACAGATATAAATTTGTAAAAGAATACATAATAGTGACAAGTTATGGTAGCTATAGTGATTAACCATTTTCCCCCATTCCGTTAGCATTGAAAGAACACTGAAGTCAATGGCTGCTCTCTTTGAAAAATGGACCTTGATTATTCAAAATATTTTTTCTGAGTTTCTCTCATCTATGTCTTCCACCAGCCTGGACACCGCTGCAACATACAGACACACACACACACACACACACACACACACACATATGATAAGGAAACAGGACTAACTATCATTATCTGTCTTCCAGTAGCAAGTATGTGCTAACTTTTCTCTTTATCTTAAATATGTGTTTCTTACTCTCCAGCCTAGTAAGGTAAGATTGTAATCACATACACAGCACCTGAGTCTGACAAGTTTACTGGGTACTAACCAGAGGAATTCAAAGCAGATGTTACTGACACTGATTATATTATTCTAACAGTATGATGTGAAAAGGCACCTGATTATTTGGATGTGTATCCCTATCCACAGATGTACTCTTAGATACTTGGAAGTCTCTCGTACTCTAAAAGCTTCCCTTAAGTCAAAAAGGAATTGTAAAAAAAGGAGTAAAGAAACATGTTGCTTCTTTACGTTGTAAAGGAACACCATTTAACTGATATAATCTTTATATCTGCTGTCCTTCCTCTCTCCTGGGAAAAGAAACAAATTTTTATTCCTAGCCCGTGGCTTGTTTCAGTTGCCTGTATGGTCAGCAAGTATTTGCTTTGCCTGCAAACACACTATACTTTGGCTTCAGTTTTTAGGCTATTTTTCCATCATAAACAGTTAGGGTATGACTCTGTTGTACTCCATGTTTTGTTTATTGACTCATTTGCACTTAAAATATGGTTTTGGAGAGACTATTTCTTTTTTTTTTTTTAATATTAGTTCAAAACTGCTCCTACTCAGATTGTTTGAACTTGTGCAGTAATTAGTACATGTGGGCAAGGACAGGTATTGAGAATTTTTTTTTTTAATTGATGTAAGTTCACTGAGTAAATTAGTAAAAGCCACAGAGCTTTCCAGGATTTCTTTTTTTTTTTTTTTTTTCCTATTTATCCATTTGTTAGTGTGACATATAAAGGATTTTGATCTCCTCCCCTTGATGATCCCACATAAGTGAAAATTGTTATAAAAGGATGATAGAGTAAATCTCTGTTAGGACATGTAGAGTTGATTTGCAAAAGGGAAGAGATTGAATGATACAGCAAAAGATTTGGTATTTCTGCTGCCTCCCTAATAAAGCGCCTCATCCCACCTAATTGTTCAGAGAAGAGCTGCCTCATTTTCCCAGCAATACAAAGTTAGAGTAGACATTAGACAGCTGCCTAGAGGTAATGTCTGTAACTCTGTCTGAAGAAAAACATCTTTAAAAAACAAGACTATTTAGTGTTGAGAAATATTTCTAGGAGGCTGTTTGTTTTTCTGAAGTTTTCCTTTTCAACGTGAATCACTGGAGACCAGTCAGATAACAGAAGAGAGAGCCTTTTCATCTCTAGACGACTCTTCAAAGAGGTGGATGGGAATTTAGCCACATGATGGGTTCCATTGAAAGAAGATGTACAATAAGATCTATGTATTACTTAACCAGTGTTTTTTGACAGTCTGTGAAGCTGTAAACATTTTCCATGGAAGATACAGTCTCTTTAGAAATTTCACTAACATGGGTAGTTCCATGCATATATGAAGGTGTTTTCCATTGTCAACTTTCCCATTTACATTAGAAACTGTATAGGACCCACTTCAGCCATCTACATGCCATTCTCCGGAGGAATTTCATGAACATTTCTCTGTATCATAATTCTGTGCAGCTTGCAAACATAAAAGTGAAAAAATGTCTTGCTGATTTAGTCCTAGATGTCAGTTTTCTGTAGCACTAAGCAAATATGTGTTATAAGCAAGGTAGAACTTTTTTTTTTTCTACATAACTCAAGACTTGTGTAGGAGAAGAACCTGTAGGGCCTCACGCAAAATATAATAAAACACCTGGGATATGTTCTGTCAAGAACAGCTTTCTTGGTCCTCATGCTGACATTGAATAAAAAGACAATATTTCTTTTTGCCTAGATTTGTTTTTCTTGAATATATTGTTTGTTCTCTGGCTACAGCTATAATGACTGTACCCTCTGTGCTCATCATGACAACTAGACTTCATGAAAATCTTTCAGACACCGATGAGGTCTTCTCACCACAAGAGAGAAGCTTTAATATTTACTCAGGACTGCTTAGGAATTTTGCTTCTTGAATGACTCCATTAGGTAGCTTTCCTGATTCATCAGCACTTGAGATACTTTAACTCATCGAGGCTTCCCAGCAAAGAGGGGATTTCAGAGGCACTTGCTCCACCACAGAATGCCACAGACTTGTCTGTCACATCTCACTTCTTTCACTGTGTCTGTAAGGGCTGGCATAACCCAGAGCTGAATTGTGTAGTTGGCAAAATGAATTGGGAGTCTTCTGCATGACAGTTGTTCTCCAGCTGCTGCTGGAGAACATAATTTTTTTCTGCCTACTCTCATTAGAATAACTCATCTAGTTGGAAGTAAAAGAAAGAATGAATTTAGGTCATTTAGAATGTCCAGGCTGGCATTAGACCAGGACATGAGAGTTAGGAACATGGAACTCAAGAAATATGTTAATGATGTTCATTTATTTCCGTTCATTGTTATAAAGAAATTGCTGTTTCAGTAGTGACTGCTGCAGGTGGCTGCACATCTGACATTTCCCTCATGATGCAGTATAGCTTTGTTTGTGTTTCTACATTGATGGAGAGGAGATGGGTCACTCTGGTTTTTTTATCACTGATTGAAGATGTTTAAAATGTGGATGGGCTATAGTTAAAGGTAAGAAAAGAAAGATTACTGGAATAAGAGCTCCAGCTGTGATGAAGAAAGGAATGGTCAAATGAAGTATAGCTACTTCATGTATGGATGGGTTTGCTCTGGAGTGGCAGAACTTAGCTATTTATCCGTACATAGCTAAGCATAACATGAATTTAGAGGTGAAGCCAGTTAGTACAACTGCATGCTAACATGCTCATTTTGAAAAAGGAAACACTGGAAATCTGGGTATTAGAATGTTTTTAAAGGCTAAGATTGGAAGACCTAAATTCTGTCTTCCACCAGAAACTTCCTGGGTTATTGTAGGCAGAGCACATTAAAACCTGAAGATGTTGATTTTGTACAGGAGCCAGGCACCTAAAAGTGAGTTGCTGTGCTATGGAGTTAATGTAGTACTCAAGCATACTTTGTAGACTTGAACCTCAATCTTTCTGTTCCTTAGTGTCTGCTGATTGCAAAAATGTAAGCAGTCCCTCCCTACCAAGGAAATGTGGTGAGAGCAAGCGCCACAGGGCAGATGAGGTATACTCTGGTACCTGTATAAGTACTGTGTTTGGGACAAGTGGATAAAGACAACGATTAAAATAGAAAATCTATTTAGTGTTTTGGACATTCCATAATAGCAGTTAAACATGTTTTGTGCTTTCTGGTAGCTGATCCACATACAGGATGAAAGCCTGGTCCTGCTTCCAGAAAACAGGATGACATCTGTCTTGTTTGACTCAGCTGGCTGACGATGTAAGTCATCTAAACTGCAGATTCTGTGTGTTGTCAGGGAAGGGGGCAAGCCCCCCCTACCATCCTAAAATGGGTGTCTAAGGCAGAGAGTGCTGAGGACAATTGCTTTTGAGGAGTCTCTCTTTTCACAAGCTAGTGAGGAGGGTCTCTGGATGTCTAGCTCAGCCAAGGCACCTACCTTGATGGCTGTGTAAAATTAAATTAATCACACTGTGGTCTCCCTCCAGATGACAGAAGACACCTGAGGAAGTTCAAGTGTTTAATCTCTTCTCATGATCCTCAGGGTCCAGTGATACTTAAAAAATGTGTCCACAGCAAAGTTTTTTTAAATAAAACATTCTTAGTAGGTAGTTTGTGATGAATCTCTTCTCCTTTGTTCTTGGAATTGTTTCTTTACATGCCCTAAATAAAACAAATTCTGATAAAATTCCAGCCACTATAAAAGAGAGGTTAATGTAGTTGAACTTTCCTCATGTCCGTGGATGGTGACAAATCACACGGCTCCTGTGTCAGCTAAATAATTAAAGTTTGATTTGTGAAATGTTACTTACCTGAAATGAGTAATTTGTGCTTAAGAGAGAAAACAACATCAACAAGAAGGCAACGCATGGTGTAATTGGAAACTCGACTCTTTTTACCTTAGCCAAAGCAAAATCAAATGAAGCCTCTGTAATACAAACTGCTCTCCAGTTCCAGAGCCACGCGTACAGTCTTCCATTGTCACTTCTGCTAATACCTGAAGCAAGGAAAGGAGCATGTCGATGCTGAACTCTTCAGGAATTTGAGGCTCGACCATTTGTCTCAATTTTCATGCTGTAGCAAATCTTGAACTCTGGGAAACCAAGATAGGTTTCTCCAAAGCAAAAAGCTGTATGCAACAGCTTGAATGGCCTGGAGGACAATTTTATACAGACCATAATTTGAACACTTCATGAAGGCTTATTGACCATTACTGGAATGAAGCATATCCTATGCTGCGATTACAGTTGTGAGAGAAATACCGCACTTGCAAGATATGCTGCGGCAGAAAGGCTGGGATGTATTTTATACACACTGCTACTCTTCCTTTTATTTTGTAACCTTTTCAGGCTTCTGTTTCAAATATATATAAAATAAACATCTCATCTAATTCATTATTTTACTATCACAATAAAAGGGCATCTCTGGGTCATTCAGAAAATGGAAACCAATGCATGAAGTTTCTCACCTTTTCAGCACTTCTCTTCCATATTCTCCATTATTCCTTAAATCGGTGAGTATATGTTTCTACTCTGGGGACTTCTTGATCTCTGTAAATGCAAGATGTGTGAAGCTTTTATATTCCTTAAAGGGTAAAAAAAAAAAAGGGGAGGGGGAAGTGGTGCAGATGGATCAATATAAACATATATGACAGTAGCTTGGAGCTGCATGCAGTAGCATAAGTAAACAGAGTGACAGGATGACTTTTCAAAACAAGCTTGTCATGTTTATGCTTGTTATCAGCTTTCCTGACAACGATTTTCCCATCAGCTAACTACAGACTTAATTAGGGCATTAACACAGTCCTGCCCCCACACCTCCTGCCTTTCCCCAGCTAAGTACTGGGTCATTACTGGGAGGAGAGAACACAAGCAAGGAAACGTGAAAGAAAGAAAGGAAGCAAAGAGAGAAAGAGGAGAGAAATAAGAAAAAAAAAAGAAAATAAGTAAAGAATGGAGGAATAACGACAAAGAATAATTTTTATTACATTGCACAGCGTGGAAGTGGAACAAGCAGTACTTTTCCATGTTTGTAGCAGGTTTTGCAAGACAGTTCAGAGGAGCAGGCAGGCCAGACCACTCTACTGAGAGGAAGGAGACCAATTTCTGTGACTTCCACTTGTAAATGCTTACAAATGCAAGACATGTGAAATCCTTCATTGTTAAGAAACATTCCTCACCCTCACACAGAGCAGCTACTCTGTGTAATAAAGATCCTTCATATGCACAAGACCCTACATAGCAAGTCTTAAGACTCTTTTGGCAAGCTGTGTTTTGGGGGATAGAGGTGCTAATTGTTCACATGGAGCTTGTACAATGGCTTCACATCAATTAAAAAGAATGTGGTGCATTTTAGTCCCTGCGGCTAGTTCCCATGTTCAACACCCGTGGCAGACACCAGAGCTCCGTGGCAGACATCAATAGTGACTGGAGTAACCTTGAGCATTTTCATCACAATGTTATTCTTCATAGTGACAGATTTTTATGTACTGCTACGTTTAAACATTTGTGACGCTGCAACTAGCAAAATACATGAATTTCCTGGTTTTTTTTAATATTATTTCAACATTTTCTTGTCATTTATCATCTCCAGTATATCTGGTAGATCATGTCTTGGTGGAGAGGAGTTTTGCCTTGTCAGTCTTTTCCCCATTCACTGACATAAGGTGTTTCCAATTAGCCAATTAATTGTAGCTTATTGCTTCTGACCTGTCAGAATTACCCGGTCAGTACAAGCATTCATCAATTCAGACCTTTTCTTCAGTTGTATTATTGAAGTGAACAGCTGAATGTTAATGATATGGCAACCTATTGGATGCAACAGAAGCCCTGAGATGGTGGTACCCAAACTGACCCATAGCACAGATGTCTCTGCGATGAGCATAAGCAAATGTTATATCCACTGTTTCCAGGCAAATAAATAAAAAGTTTTCTATTTCAGTAACCAGTAGGTGTTAAGCAGTAGCTATTAGAAACACAGGAGATTTTAAATCCAAGTGTCTAGATGACTTTTTTTTTCCTAAGGAGATGTTTGAGGAGCTCTTGGAATAGTTGTTCACATTTACTGTCACTTTAGAAATGACCTAGGAACCTTCTGAGGAACAAATGTGAAACTCTTAAAAGTAAAGGGAACATCTATGGTGCTCTAGATATTTGTCAGTCTGGGACAGAAAAAATGAATAGACAGTCTAAATCACCATTAAGAAGGAGGTAATGGGGGATAAATAAACTAGTACCAACCAACACATGGAACAGGGAAAATGAAGTTTATTGTTACTGCTTAGGTTAGTTCACTTTATAAAGGTAATTACAATAATATGATAGATTTCTGTAAAATTTTTGACTGATCTTGGACTGCTTTTTGATTTAAAACCTGAATAAAATAAAATCGGTATTACAGGAACTAAAATTTGGAGGCATATCGAATCTCAAAAGATAACTGTAAACAGGGAATCATCAGTGAACAAGTACAGGGTTCTGAAGAGATCACTGTTTTTCCTGCAATATTTAATGCTTTTATAAAGAACCTGGAAGGAAAAAAGAATTACTGACTGAGCTTACAGAAGTACAAAAATGAAGGGAAGAATGATAAAGTAAAAAATAATCAGTTACCATTGCAGAAAAATAACCCAGTATGTGATTTAGCTCAGATAGGAAAAAATAGTAGCAAGAAAGATACATTGTATCTATAAGAAGAACGTGAAATGAACAAGAATGTTATGATGAGAGAATAATGGTTTTGGTTTTACTAATATTATCGTTATAACTTCTGTTTAATATAGTGCCTAGAAGCACCTGCTTTCAGCAAAGACTGTGTGATTATGCAGAGATACAGAAAAAAAAATGCACCTTCTGTCTTCCAGAAGCTGTCAGTGAAGTTTTGCATCCAAAAGGTGTGTGCCATCCTAAACAGGATGTTTTTGAATTGGAGTGGGGAAGCACCAAACTGCGTGCTAGGAGTGATAGGTGTATGGAAATACATTGAAGCTATAGATAAGATCAAAGGACTGGGAAAACTGCCGTATATGAATTGCTCATGGTGTTCAACCCAAGTAGAATGTCCAGGACAGTCTTTGAGTGTCTTCCTTATACTTTGTAAATTTTGAGTGGTTGAAAAGCTGGTAGTAGGGGGCTTTTCCAGTCTTTAAAACAAGTTAAATATGGTTAGATTTCATAAAATCCCTCTTTTTAACAGCTTTGATGTCACTCACAAGGTCTAGAGGGTGAACCAAGCCTAGTTGTTTTTATAACTATATATCAGAGATATCATTTGGCCTGTGTTGCTCTAGGAGGTCAGACCACATAATTCTTTGTTGGCTATGAATCTAGGAAATCCATTATCATATTCTTTTAATTTGATTCTTCCTCTCTTTGCCAGAAGACCTAGAGAAGAAGAACAACCCAAAGCTACTGTTATACTTAGGGAATTGAAATTTTAATGGGCTTTGATCTAAGCATTTTACCTCTTAGTGTAAATTATATCCTCACTATGACAAAAGAAGCTATAATATCCTGATCTGTTTGCTCTTATTTACTGCAGATACTTAAGACAAAAATGTCAGAGGTGATTCACCCACATTCTTCCCACAATGTATCTCATAAGGACTCTGGGTACCAGATATTTTTGACTGCTGCCATTGGCTTTCACAATATTCTCCCAGCTGAGAAGGACCCAGTGAAATTATATGTTCTTTTAAGGTGGGTCACTTAGCTAAGAGAAGGTTGAAAATAACACCTGAAGTTTCAGCACATAATTTCCAGTGATTATTGTGGGACCCTGTGTTCCTGGGCCTTGGGCAATGCTTTGAAAATGAAGGGGCTACTGCCCGATCTTTATATCTCTGAAAGGAGATAAAATTAGAGCAGTTTTAAAGTAAGCCCTGCAGGTTCACTGAACAGCTGCCTTCAAAGGAAATTTCCTTGTCTCAATAAACAAGAAAACAGAACACATCAGTCTCATTTTTGAGTATACTACCTTTTAAAAATCAGATGGCTGAAAAAAAGAAAGTGTTATCTTCAGTGAGAAAATACTATATATCTGTATGTGCTTTGTCCTATGGTGATATTAAATAGTTCTGCTTACATAATTCCATTAGCCCAGAGTAAAAGCATCAAGATTTTATGAGAAGCTGAGTTATCTTGGACAAAGCATCTTAGTTTACAGCTCTGCTTTTGACTCTGTGGATGTTCCAAAGACACTAAGCTCCCTGAAAATGACTTTTTAAAATTATTTGGGAAATTCTCAGTAACTGGAGTAAGTATGCTGTAATCATAGTTTATATACAATCCAATTGAAAATTTATCATAGCTTGATTTTATTCAAACATAGTGTAGGTAATCTCTACCATTCAATAGAGACTACTGTGGTGGAAGTAAGTGTCAAATCTTTGTCAGTTGTAATTACATTACACATATTTTAGACTAATCTAACAGTACGGTATACCAGCTGAGCCAATATGAAAGTACCGTTTTTTGTTTGTTGATTCTGATGCTTTTCTGTCACTCCAAAATTGCTTGTGATACGCATTGTGTTTCTGAATGCGAGGTCTTATTTGTACCTACTGCAAATCAACCCAAGGACGCCAGGTTTATATTTGGATAGGAATTCAAGTAGGGAAATTAGACAGTTCCTTTCAAAAATTTGATCCCTGGGAGTGGTTTAACAAATGTAAGTTGGGGTATGAAAGATCAGGGTCTTTTGTGGATAGATGTTCTCTGCACAGAATAGTGGTCAATTTGCAATTATTTTAATAGTGTCAGTCAGCACCTTTAAGTGTCCTTTGCTGGTCATGGTGACGGTGTTTGGCAAGTCTGAAGCCACAGGCAAATTAAACAAATTGCTCATTAGTTGCAGCACACGAACTTGAATGCTCCTTTGCTCTTGAGATAACTAACTTTCTGATTAATGAGTAATTCCTATTTCTGATTTTATTTAAGGAGCACTTACTGCCAGGAGCCTAGTGGGAATAGAGGGAATTAGGATAGAAGACTGTAGTGAGATTTCAGTACATAGATACAGAGAAGTGTCCATGAGTGTCCATCTCCCTATATTAACAATAAGAAAGTCTAAATCAGAAAAAATTAATCACGTTTTTTATCATGCAGGTTGATACCTAAAGTCTGCAACATTCACATCACGTTTGTTTTCTCTCCTTTAAGCTGTGATTTGGGAGATTAAGTGATACAGCTACCCAGTTTTTACCCTAAATTCCTCTAAATTACCAAATTAAATGTCTAACAGCTGACATGATGTGGAAAAATCAGCTATATCCATATGCAAGTGTCTTAGGAAACATCACAGGCTTTTACTCCTTCTGATCTGGTCACCTGGAAAATACTAAACTGAGCAGCAAGAAAATATTTTTAGGAGGCATAAGGAAAGTATTTCAGCAGTTCCAACAGAAGACTGAAGTCTGTTGTTCAATGTGATCCTCACAGCTTTATCAGTGTAACAAAATGATGCTGATTTATATCATCTGAAACATGTCTGGAGGGACTGAAATATGTCACCTCGCCAACACCATCGCTCAAAAAAAGAAGAGTGATAACAGCTCAGTAGAATTTCTGTGAATGCTTTTCTTTTGCTCTCTTTATAGAACGAACAAACATGAGGAGACAAAGTAAGCCAATGGACACAGACAATTGATGCTAGAATCTAACCCCAGCTGACAATTACTTTTCTCCTTTATCACTCTTCTTCGCTGGCAGTGAGTTTTCATGTATACATGAAATTCATGTGTTCATGTAAGGTCTTTAGCCTTGAATCAAACTGACCTGGGAATCAGGATTGTTAGTCTGCTGATTCATTGTAGCTTTGTTCAAATCACTGAGCTAAAATTTCAAAAGTGTTGTGTATGTGTGGTGCTGCCTTGGCCATTGCAGACCCCCCTAACCTTACACCAAAGGCACCTGCTCTCAGGGACAGAGAGGAAATCTTACCAACATCTGCTAACAAAGATTTCATGGGTTTCCTCTCTGTTGAAGCAAGTCTCTCCTGCTTTCTGTGGGTGGGTGAGGGGGATGAGGGGTGAGACAGATCCTGCCCTCTACCCTTTTCCCTGTCTACCCCTTTCAGCCTTGTTGAAAGTCTTGGATCTGTAAAGCAATATCCTCAGATACTGCTGTTAGGTGCCCTGATATAAACAGTGATACCCAGTCTGTCTCTAGTTCTCTAGACTGGAGTTATTTGTCATGTCCCACACCTGAAAGGCATAATGTTATTGTGATTTCGTCTCAAAACATAGGGACATAAATGGCAACGAATATAGAAATTATGACTACAATAAAATTGAATAATAATGACAATAAAAATAGCAATAATAATAGTAGTCTATCAGAGTCACATGGTGAATCATTTTGCTATATTTAAACCAGCTGCCTCCTCTACCACCTCTTTGCCTGTTCCTGACCACCTCAGCCCAGCTGCCTCAGGTTGGCTGCTCAGCCCAGAACTGCATTGCCCAAGCCACCAGTAACCCACATGCAGCTGAGCAGCACCTGTGCAGTACCTGTGTTTCCAGGGGGGGTTCAGTAGGACTCTGAGGAGGCTGTCTTCAGGGGCCTAAGGAAACAAAGACCCATCCTATTATTTAAGCAAGCTTATTTCTTGTGCAGAGGTAAGATATGAATAAGTTCTAAGAGGTAGCTAGCTCTACAATACTTTCAGAAATTCCTGCTTCCTTAACCCTGAATGTATGAGAGCCTTAATAATGAGTGATGTTCTATCTTGTCTATAAGTAACAAGTAGACAGTGCCAGGACTGCCCTAGTGCCTTCATGTAAAATTATCTCTGCAATATTTTGGTAGTGACTTCAAATCACCAACCAATCACAGTGAAAATGTTTCTATCTCCATAAAAGCTGATTGCTAAATTCCAAAGAACTCTAGTTTTGGGATGTCTTTTCCAACTTATCTCAAACCTAATTTATTTTTCTTTGGAGGTAGAATTGCTGAATCAACCCTGCAGTGATTGGTATCCAGATCTGTTCAGTGCAGGGGTAAGTAAACAGTGTTTTATCAAGAGGTCTGTCTTGCAAGTGATTTAATCAAGTGATTGCTACAATGAGTAATAAAGTTATATTCTACCAAAGCTCTGACTGCCTTTATTTGAGTAAGTTAATTCCTTTGTTCAGTTCTGAGGATAAATAAAAAGAAATAGAGTTGCAAAGAAAAGTCTCATATTTTGGAATGTGCAACTCCAAAAGAGTTATGATCTTAAACTGGATCAGGCTAATCTATAGTTTAGAAATTAATATGTTTGCAAATGGTACCGTCATGTGCTGGTGATAAATCACCTAAATTTTAACCTCTCAGATGAAGGAATGTTGTTAACAGTTACTTAAGAGGAGAAATAATCTGCCCCCTCCACCCACACTAGCTAAAATGAATTAGGCCTAATTTTTTTAAAGTATTAAGTAGGAATGTGCCTTTTCTTTCTCAGGGAGAATTCCCTTTTCTAAGTGCCTGGGAAGAAAAGTTTTGGCCCTGTCTTTCTTTTGCGTGTGATTATTTGGCTTATCTGGTTATTTGGTGCTGTGAAGGCAGTTTATGGCTGCAAGCCAACAAGTGGCTATGCTAATAACATAATAGTTTGCTGCTGCCACAGGGTAAGGTCTCGCTCCCTCCTCCTCATCCCTCTTTACCTTCCTTCCTTTTTCTCCTCTTTCAGAGTCCTGTCCCCAGTGCTTTGTCTCATGCTTTCCTTGAGTCAATTCAACCAGTTGACTTAGAGAATTATCCACTTTCTGGTTATTTTCTTCTGAGCCAGGGAGGTCAATTGACTGATGGTGGCATCTGAAGAGCACTGTGGTCAGCAAACAGTGAATGGCGGTACCACATAGAGAGGAACATACATGGAAAACACATGTGGGACGAGATGGAATCTACGCTATCTTTAGCAATTATCTGTTAGATCCTTCCACCACATCTTGCAGAAGTTATATGCAGTAGGGCTAGATAGAAAAATAATTGTGGTTGATATGGGAATAATGAGACAATGTATGTTATTCACTGAATATTCTTGTACATAATGCATTGAACAGTCCTATGTGTTATCCAAAACATTTTTTACACTCTTTTTGCTCACCATTTTCTTTTCTTGTTTTCCTGTTAAAATTTTCTTCCTTATTTTATTCAGATTTTTGTCCTTTTAAAAGTACATCTTTCAGTGTAGGGAGAGAAGAGTATCTTGCTTGAGTTCTTTAGTGTCATTATAGGAAAAATTTCCTTTGAGTGTGGACCCAAATTTCCTGTTAAATGTCAGTGGGTCTGTAAAGGCCTTTTGAAAAGAGTTTGTGTTGTATTTGAAGGGTGGGCAGGGGGATTGGGGAACTCTCAACTCTGGGCATGAGGAGAGCAGACTTCCAGCTGGTCAGGGAATTAGTAAGTAAGGTCCCCTGGGAAAATGCTTTTGGCGGTGCTGGGGTCCATCAGTGTTGGTCACTTTTTAAACATCACCTTCTAAGGGCACAGGAGCAGGCAAATCGCAAATGCCGAAGTCAAGCAGGTGAGGCAGAAGGCTGGCTTGGCTCAGCAGGGATCTTCTCTTGGAAATAAGGCAGAAAAGGAAGGTGTATGCCCAGTGGAAGCAAGGTCAAGTGACATGGGAAGAATTCAGAGATACTGCTTGCTGCTGCAGGCAGAAAATCTGTGCAGCCACAGCTCAGCTGGAGTTGAAGCCAGCGAGAAATGTGGGGGACAATAAAAAGAGTTTTTTTTCAAGTATTTTAATGGTAATAGGCAGTATAGAAATACCATTATCCTGTTACAGGATGAGGATGGTCACCTCACAAACAGGGTTTAAGACAGGGCAGAGATGTTTAACACTTTCTTTGCCTCTGTCTTCAACATGGATGATGGTCCAACGGGGCCTCATGCCCTGAGCTGGGGGACCGTATCTGGGAGAATGATCAGCTCCCAGTTGACTCTGAAATTGTGTGGGATCTGCTGCTCCAGTTGGATCCCTTCAATCTATGGGGCCTGACGGGATTAATCCAAAAATCCTCAAGGAGATAGCTGATGTCATTGCAAAATCTCTATGATTTTTGAGTGCTCTTGGGAATCCAGAGAGGTCCCAGCTGACTGGAAGATGGTGAACATTGTCCCTATTTTCAAGAAGGGCAAGGAGGACCCTGGAGACTACAGGACTGTCAGTCTCACTTCAGTGACTGGTAAACTTATGTGATTATCCTGGGAGGTATTGAAAGCCACCTGAAAGACAGCACTGTCATTGGTCACAGCCAGCACAGCTTCATGAGAGGAAAGTCCTGCTTATGATACCTGATTTGCCTTTATGACAAGATAACCCACCTAGTTGATCAAGAGAGGTCAGCTGATGTCACCTGTTTAGATTTCAGCAAAGCTTTCAATACTATCTCTCATGGAATCGTTCTGGACAAAATATCACATCACGTGGTGGACGATCAGTCACCTCACTGGCTAAGCCCAGAGGATAATAGGGAATGGGGTAACATCAGACTGGTAACCTGTCACTAGTGGGGTTCCGCGGGGCTCCAATGTTAGGCCCTGTGCCCTTCAACATCTTCATAAATTACTTTATGAAGTACTTTATGAACTACTTTACTGGATGCAGAACTGGAAGGGATACAAAGCAAGTTTGCATATGACAGAAAACTGCGAGGAACTGTTGACTCCCTTGAACTGTTGACCCCCTGCAGAGAGACCTTGACAAATAAGAGGGCTGGGCAATCACCAACCATATGAAGTTCAAGAAGGGAAAGTGCCAGATTCTGCACCTGTGATGGGGCAAACCCAGATGTACATTTAGACTGGGGAATGAGAGGCTGAAAAGCAGTGCTGTGGAAAGGGACCTGGGGGTCCTGGTCACCAGCAAGTTGGATATGAGTCAGCAGTGCCCTGGCAGCCAGGAGGGCCAACTGTGTCCTGGGGAACACCAGGCAAAGCATCTCCAGCCAGTCAAGGGAGGGGGTTGTCCCACTCTACTCTGGCCTGGTGCGGCCTCACCTTGAATATTGTGTGCAGTTTTGGTCACTGTGATATAAGAAAGATATTAAGTTATTAGAGAGCATCCAAAGGAGGGCAATGAAGGTGGTGAAGAGCCTTGAGGGGAAGCCTTATGAGAAGTGGTTGAGGTCACCTGGTCTGTTCAGCCTGGAGAAGAGGAGGCTGAGGGGAGACCTCATCGCAGTGTACAACTTTTTTGTGAGAAGAGGAGGAGGGGCAGACATTGATCTCTTCTCTGTGACCAGCTACAGCACCCAAAGAAATAGTCTGAATTTGTGTCCAAGGAGACTTAAGTTCAATACTGGAAAAAGGTTCTTCACCCAGAGGGTGGCTGAATACTGGGACAAGCTCCCCAGGGAAGTGGTCACCAAGCCTTCCAAAGTTCAAGAAATGTTTGGACAATGCTCTCAGGCACATGGTGTGACTGTTGGGGATGGTCCTGTGCAGGGCTAAGATCTGAAATCAAGATTCTTGTGGGTACCTTCCAAGTCAGTGTTTTCTGTGCATCTGTGATTTTGAGCTACTCTCCTTGGTGCCTCTCAGACAGAGATGGATTGAAACAACCAAGAATGCCTTTATTGTCCCAATATTTGAGGATAGAAATAAGCTTGAAAAGGAAGGACTGAATTTGCTCTGAAGAACTCAAAATTATATTCTATATACAGTTTATTGCCATATTGTTGATTTTAAGAGTGCTTTTGAGCTCAGTTCTGTCAACATAAGTCTACAGACCTAGGTCTGTTCATAATGCAGTGGAAGAAAAAAAAAAAATCAACATTCTTGGTATGTACCTTGTTCTGTAATTTTCAGATCTTTTTGCAATGTTCTTTGACCAGACAGCCGATGAGGGAATTAAATGATTATTCTCTCTATTTTCCTTAATATGCTTTTTTTTCTCCTACATTTTTTTCTTTTTATTTACTCATTAAAAAAAAGAAAAAAACATTAGGGATTTTAATGGTGTTTTTTGTAAGAAAAAGGGAAATAGTTTGTAAATATCATACACAACTGAATTAGCTAAAACCATTGTTGATTCCAAAAATAAACTTCAGCAGCTGCATGAAAGGACAAAAAACACTACTAAGCAATTTAAATTTAGTCGTAAGTAATCTATTGAAGCTAAGGGAACATTTAATTAGGTATTTTATAATTACCTTATTTGGAAACTGTCCAGGACACCATGGTTGATATTACACCTCTTACAAAAAACTTCAAGAGATCGGTTTTTGTCACAAATGAAAAAGGCCCTGTTTTTTCCTAAGATTGAAATTTCTTTTTGTTTATGTTTTTAAAGCTGGTTCCAATTGGTGTTTAACAAACTTTACTGCTTTGAACAAACATCTAAAAACATTTACCTTCTCCAAGGACACATGTCTTGAAATGTTGCTTAGTTCTATCATAGACCAATGTCCTGGCAGCCCTGCAAATTGGAGGATGCTATAAAACGGTATGATGGGGAAAAATATACAGGATGTGTTATCTTTGAAGCCCCACCTTCATAAGCATCCTCCTCAGTGTTTTTCGCTCTACCTTTTATGTATGGGCTCAAATTCAAACAAGAGAGATTGAAAAGGCATTTTTTTTTCCCCAGGAAATTAAAAGGCATTGCCTATAATGACTGGAAACTGGCTGCTTCTCTCCAGGAGAAAATTCTACCTTTCCTTGCTTCCTATTCTTACCTTTGGTTTGCCAGCTCTGGAAACTCTGGTTGTAAAATGAAACCTACTCCTGACAGTAGAACTGGATTAGCCACAAGGCAGTGAGCATAAAACTACTGGCTATATCACCTGATGAGGGAAGGTTTTTCAACACCAAAAACTACTTTCTTTTTTTGAGGAAATATTTCCCAACCTCTTCAGTCTGGTAAAAAGTCATACCCAGCACAGAACCCCACATCCCCATAACAGGGGGATTGGTAATCACTATGTCTGGAGCCATAGTGTCAGCACCGTTTTTAGGCAGGCATGTCTTCAGTCCTGGGGGTGCCCTGGATGGCACAGGGATCTCTGTTGATGACGCTTTGGCTGAATTGGCTGCTGAAACCTTTGTTATTCTGGAAGAAGCCTCAAGCCCTGATGAGGATGGAAAGAATAAAGGGAAAAAGGAGACCTCTAGACCTGTTTTTTTTCTTTCATGTGGTGATCATGCTAAGCTTGCTGGAACAGAATGACACCCTGACTTCATGATTCATGAAGCAGTTACCCATGGATATACTTGGCTTGTCTCACCACGGAACTATGTGATGCACAGCACACACCATTTTACCTACTGCTATTTTAAAACTGCACAAGCTTTTTTCAGAGGCCTGCTCACCTCTCTGCCAAAGTTGAAGGTATTAAGTATCTTTTTACAAATGGATTAATGTATGATTTTCATAATCTGCTGCTTCTTTTTATTCAGTTGTTCTTCTCACAAGTAGTTCTTGCGGGTAGAATACAGTTGACCTTGTTCTATACAGATGAAACATTGAAATGTACACTGTAAAAAAGCATAGGGGGTTTCATTAGAAACTGCAGAGTACCATTTGTAGTGCATGACACATCAGAGATTTTGTCCAGTGCTACTTATTTTACCAGGGAAATAATGCAAGGAAAGGTCAAAATGCTCCTTGGCACTTTCACAAAAATGTCCTGTGAATTTCTCTCTTTTGAGTTTTCCACCTCTTGCATTCTGTGCATTCTTCTGGATAGTTAGGTCTGAAAGCTGATGGTCTTTGTCACCCTTACTATTTAGTATTCGGTCCTCTCACAAATGCTTTCATGCTCGGGCTATTAGATCAACTGAAGCTGGTTCTAAGAATTCTCTGTCCACCCTACAATGAACAGTTTGTTTCCATTCAAACTAGTAGAAATAAGTATCCGAGGACATGGGAAGATTTTTCACTGGACAAAGCTTTAATTAACTGTTGCATACATATGGACAGGCTTTGGGAGAAAAATACACTTAGCCAAGAGGAGCTGTATTTAAAAGGGAAGGAAACAGACTTTGGCTACGTGATATTGCCTAACTATCTGTAATTCAGGAATTAAAGAAAGCTACATTTGAGTTGAGTTTGCTAAAATTTTTAGATATCTCTTCTACTATTGACAGGATTCTGTGCTCCTGCTGATGGTAAACTGCCAGGTTTTTCTGCTACTTTATTGTCAAAAGCATGTCAGAACAACTGTTTGATGAAACAAACTAAAATAAAAAATAAAGTTTTGGGGGTTTTCCTGTAAAAAAAAAAAAAGAGGTTAACAAGAGGTTAACTGCCTCTACATTAGTAAATAAAACAGGTCAGGCAATGTCATTCGGTTTTGAAGTCAATTGGCTTGACACATTTCACATCACCATATACAGTCTCTCCAAGGTTCCCAAAACAGGGTGATTGCAGTCAAACTGCCTGTTGGGAATCGTCCCTGCCTGTGTTATGTCCTGCCTCTCTACAAAGAGTGATCTGTGAATGTTGTAGTTGAGTCTGATCAAAAACGTGCTCAGGGATTGTGCTAGTGATTTAAAATCTCATGTAGTAGTGGTTGGCCCATGTCCTGGCCATGCGTGGTTAGCTAGTCAACATGTACACTGGGATTTTTGTGTCCTCAGTCATATATGGTCAAACGTAGTCACAGACACACAGACAGAATTACCTTGACTTTCAGCAGAGCCAGCAAGCCAACAGAAAGATGTTTCTTTTGTAGCCATTTTCTTATACCCTTTGTTTAACTGCTTGATGAAATGGAAACAGGATAGGAAGTTCATGCTTATTTAACCTCTTCAGTTTTCCTTTTATTAGTCTGTAGCTTCAAACACACATTTCATTAATCCAGACTGTGAATGACTACTGGGGATTTTGTCTAAGATATTAAAACAGCTTTACCCATCACAGTTGGTGGCTGTGCTTAGGTACATGAAGTGTGACAGATGACTCTACTTCTTCAGAGACAGGAAGGGAGAGGTAGTTGCTAGCAACGTTTTGAAGAAAAAAGTTTATAAATAACACTGACAGAAACCATTGGTGACACCACATAATGTACTTCAATTTGTTTATTGTTGAAATAAAGATCATGTTGTAAATACGAAGATTTTTTGAAATTCCTGCTTTGTGCAAACATTGCATCATAGTAGATAGGGTAGATGGAAGGTTTTGCAAACATCAGTATAAGTTATTTTACCGATTGACTTGAATCTGTCTCTGTGCAGGTACTTTTTTTTGTTTGTCTTTGATCAAGTGATCTGCATGTTCTGCAGAGTCTGTTGAAGACTGAAGAATTACATGGTGTCTCTTTCCAAAATTTGTCAGAAAGGAAGATTCTGAAAGAAATGTAGGAAATCCAGAGTACTTCCCTAAATCTACTGGTTTAATAAGGGCTAACTTGACTTTCCATTGATGGGGTAACATAGTAATCTCAAAAAAAAAAAATATTAGACATAAACTTGTCAGTCACTGAGGTGGTCACAACCATTGTTGGCTTTAGAATAGGGAATTTTAAAATGTACTAAGGTTTTGAGGTGCAAAGACAGGCAGTGTAATCCTTAAGTGCAATCTGTTATGGAAAAGACTAACTGAAAAGCACAGGGATATTCCAAGTGATATTGTAAAGATGTAGTGTGAAGAATGATGTCTGAGTGGGAGAACTTCAGCTACAATGTGATAACAAATAGCACAAGTGATAATAACTACTATGTATTTTATGTGTGTCTTTTCAAAACATTTAAAGTTCTATTCAAAAGCAGTGAAATACAAAATAAAGACAAATAAAAATGGAAATTAAAACCAGTATGTAAGGCAAGGTTAAAAAGATAAGTAATACTCCATCCTGTAAATCTTCTTCAGTGATGTCTCTCTCAGATTTTTTGTTTGATCTATGAAGGCCTGATCCAGCTATATACAGAAAGATAATGGACCATTGCATCAAGCCCTCAGCAAAGACTCATGAAAGTAGTATGGGGTTTTATGAAGGATGATACAGTGCTGTGTTCTGAGAACAAAATTAGACCACTAACGATGCAAAAAAAAAAAAGAAAAAGCAATTTGATGTTCCTGTTGCACTTTCCTATAATACATGAAGGAAAGACAAATATTGTCTCAGCAATCTGAAAACTCAGAGTAAAAATTGATTCTGATGGAATATGTCTTACATGATGACCTCAAAACCATTAGACGTATAGGAATATTTTTTCTTCCTGAGGGAATTGTCTGCATTTGTGAAGGTTCCATCACTTCAAACCAGTGCACATGACCTATGATGAAGTGCACTGTTTTACGTTATCAGAAGACCTCATCCTTCTTAACTCCTGGCAGTTGTTTTCTGTCTCTATTATGGCTATGTTCACTTTGGCAAAGAGTGCGTCTGACAGACCTCATCTGTAGGGCCAGGCAGGTGGTAGTGAGGATCCTATGTCCATAGTATGCATGCTTTTGAGGAGTTTATTTTGGACCAGTTCTTGTCTGCTCCTGTGGACTGAAAACTCATTCTAGTTGGAATGTTTCATTTGATCTTCTGAAACACAACTTGTGGTTTAGTTATGTTTGAAAGGAATTGATTCATTGTGCTCAGAGACTGCTCCATGGTGCGAACTGAGGGACAGAAACTGGGCTGACCGCTGCAAATGAATGAATGTCACAAGTGTACTACTGGTTCCTAGAGCAATAATGAAGAGATATGAAGTTCCTTTTCCATGTGTGTGCTCATCTTGCCAGGTTCAAGATATTTTTATAGATTTTTGATAAGCAGAAAAAATCCCATTTTTTGGGAGAGCTGGAAGAGCTATCATCCTGCAGGTATTTGTAGAAATGACTGCAGCTTACTCTGTTCTGCTGGAACAGGAAAACTTCATGAACTTCTCTTTTTCTCGTGGGAGATCTTTTTCCAAGCAATGTTCCATAATGGATCTGAAGGGCAAGGACAGCTTTCTTCTGAAGAAATATTCTACGAAATGCTGAGTATGGGACGTATCAGGGGTCTGGGATAAGTTTGCCTGATTGTCCAAGTAGTAACGAGAAATATGGGAGAGAAATACGCAATTTACTTTCACAAGGAAGAGGAAAATGCAAGGCTGGACAAGAAAGATGTAGTTCTATGACCACTAAAGTTAAGGAGCGTGATTCCCTGCGCATTTCTGTCGCTGGGGGGTTTTTAGCTGTCTAAAGTGGAGTAGCCTCTAGCTGAACTTTGTCCCATGAGGAGACCACTCACAAGACCTCCTGTGGCACATTTCTGATGGCAGATGAGGTATATGCTCGTGTTTCTTATCATGACGGCACCTATGAAAGACATTCTTCTGCACACACAAAGTCTGCCTGAACAACCCTCTTTTTTTTTCATGGTAAATGTAATTAAGGACCATTCTACTCTTTTACAAAATATTCAATTCTTTTTTCAAAAAGTTATGAAAATTTAGACCATTTTTATGACTACACTAAGCATTCATATTCAATATTTTTTTAGGAAATAAGAAGATTTGCATTTGTGCAAGAAAGTAATAATATTCACAGTTGTTTTCATTAAAAAAAAAAAAAAGTAGCATTTGTGTGAAGGCACTCCTCTACTTGTGTGAAGGCACTCCTCTACTTGCAGTTTGGATTAAGACTATTGTTTGGATAGTGCAACTAAGTGAGCTTCTCTTGGCTTACTCAAGAGAGATGCATTCCTAAATATTTTGATTGTCCATAAAATAAAATTACCAAAAAAATAAACATATAACAAAAGAAGCATCTTCAAAATGGGAGTTTTGTGAAACTCTACTGTAAGTGGTAGTAGATCAAAATACTTTTCAGGAGGGTTCCTCAGTGGTCTGAGGTGTAGGGACAAGCATGGGTTATAGGTCTCTCCCCCAACCCACTTGCAACCTACCACCTTCTCTCAGTCTCCAGCTTCTGGGTCTAGAGTGTGCTTCACAAGGGGTGTGCCAGCTGCTGATGCTACTCAGCTACTCAACTCCACATGAACATGACCACCATAAAACTAGAATAATTCCTGCCTCTGTTTTGGATCTTGTCTTGTTTTACTAGGGACATTAAAAATGCAGAGACATCTCTTTGATAGTAATCTCAAGGTCACAAAGTTGTTAAACTTTGGTATGTTAAACAAAGGTATGTAAACTCTTTTTCTGTTCATAACCTGCTGAAAAACACCTGACTTTCATAAATGCCTACTTCAGCTAAGTGTTGGAAAGTCTTTCTTTCATTTGATTGCATTAATAGCTAATATTAAAGTAAAATAGCCCAAATAACAGCAGAATTTGACAATAGTAATCACTTGGTCATTGTTTTCCTCTTATCTCTTATTGCCATAAGACATTGATTCTTGTCCCTGATGTAATGTTGTTGACTGGTGACATTATGAGAATGTGAGCCCAGTGAACTTTGTAACTAATCACACTTTTTCTCAAGATTTTTTTTCTTTTTTTTTTGGAAAAGAAATAAATAAATTTGATTTTGCTTACCATAGTCTGACCTTTCTTCACATTATTGTTCCCAGAAGTTTGCTTTTCTTCATTAAAAAAGCGTGAAGAATTTCCTCTAATTAGTTTCTAATGGCAAACAGTATCTTGACCTCATTTGTCAGAAAATACAGAGCTGAGGTTTACTATTTAACAAGGGAATACCACACATGTATGATTAATGTATAGCACTCTCCATAACCCTATTTGACTCCCTTTGTGAATATTTAGTATATTTAACATTATATTTTCAATCTCAGATGACAAAAAAGTCAAGAACTCATAGTATACAGTGTTTCATCTTATCAAATGAGGAATAACATATGAAACATAGAGCTTTGAGGTACTTTTATAATAATTAAAAACAATGACATAAAATCAAAGGCTGTAGAAAAGACATGTATTCCATTTCTCTCTGCTCTTCTTACATCTAAACAGAAATGTCCTCAGGCAAAGGGAAGATGGGGATGCACAAAGACATATATGTAAAAAAGCTGACAGGCTTTCCAGACTTTAGGCTGGGAAGCTAAGGCACAGGAGAACACACCAAAATCCTGTCAGCTGGCAGACTGGGATACCCTATTACAATAGAAGTAAAAAATAGGTTGACAGGACAGAGCCCATGTAATTTACATCTACAAATCTATTACTAATTTTTATGCACATAGAGTATGGGAGCAGCTTCTACAGAACACAGATCCCTCTGTTTATGGAACAACATTGTTACTGTAAGACCTCTAGTCTTCTACAGCATACACCATTCTGCAGGAGGATGATATCACTTCGTAGTCTTCACCTTGTGCTCTCGTCCTCCTTGGAACAATGCTGTGCACACTAGGAAGACAAAACTCCCATTGAAAGCCCTGGGATTTTGCTCGAGTCTAACATTAAGAACCAGCTTTTGTTTTGTCTCACGGACAAAAGGACAAGGAGGCTTCCCACTGTTTTTTATTTAACTTGGGGCCACATTATACTGCTTAGAACTATCCATGTCCTTGTCTAAGCAGCAGGATGATGATGCATTCTGTGTATATTTCACTCTTCTGTCACTGTAAGCCAGTGCTATCCAAATGGCATACACACCTTTATAATGAAATAGATAGTAATAAAGATGCTGTAGATTTTCTATGAGCAAAGAGGTCTCCATATTGTAACTTTAGGTTTTCTTTCCCTTCATTTGCTTGAGTGGATCACAGCTTCATACAGTGTGACTGTATTCCATCTTAATTCATCATGGTTCAAATATATGAGCTCACAATACTTAGACGAGGCTGAAGATTATATTATGCTACTGTGTCAGTGTAAATTGCTGCTAATCAGTAATTTGTAGATCCAGCAGTATAATTTGTCCCTTTGTACTCATATAAATTGACCCAAAGTTGGTAGTAAGCGACATGTATGTATGGTACTTGCTAAAAAGGTAGATATAGTTTGCTTATTTTTATTTTCTGGTTTTGGTGAGCACCATGGCAGACACAAACATCATACAAGGAAGTGGAGTTGTGGGTTTGTAGGTGTAAATAACAAAATTCTAAATGATTATAATAAAAACAGTTTTTTTCCTGTAATTTGTTAAATTTATATAAGTTTAACAGGAATTTGTGTTTGTGGTAATAAGGTAGTTTGACTACAGATGTTTCTACTTTATTTTTGTCTCTTTATCTTTTCTCATTCCTGTCGGATACTACTCATTTTAAGGCTAAGTATCTTCCCAAAATATAGGTTTATTTAAATTAAGTACACGGGAAACACAGGGATCAGAAAAAGTAATCAGCTAAAATAATAAGTCCAATGGTTTGAAAAGGCCACATAATAGCCATGGATTTTATTAATAATCCTTTTAACAATGTGGTACGCTCGTGGCATAACACGTCCTTAATCACAGAAAAGAAAAATTGGCTGCATGCATACACGGCGAAATGTGAAAGTGCTACTGCAGACTCATTTTCAGCAGTAGTTTGTTACATTTCCACACTTGATTTTACGTGAGTCGTGTTCTGTATTTTGAGGTGTGAAATGTGGATTACAGGTGCACTGAGAGACTGAATGATCCGTAAGCAAGTCCTGTGCACCTGGATCCTCATGGCCTTCAGCTGGATCCAGGGGACAGGGCCTCTGGAGAGCAGTGTGAAAGAATGAGATCAGGTTACCTAACAATTTTTACTATAAAATGTGTTTTTGGGGAGACATGATGATCCTACAAGCCCTGGGTTAAGGCAGATATAATAAATTCCTTGTTAGGAAACAAGCGGGAAAAAAAAAAAAAGGAAAAAAAAAAGAAGAAAGCCACAGTGGGCTTTCAAAGTGATAGTGGAACCTACGTTTTTTAAACCAGCTGTTGCTAGACTGATGCCTTTCGTTCTATCTATACTCATCATTCAGAGCAATTCCCTAATTTTTTTCTTAGTCCTACGCACTGATTTACAGCTGTTTATAGGTAGAGTTACTGCTGCCTCTGAATGTTATTGCAATGTAGTTTGTGTAATATGCTGAACTGAACAATATAAATTGACAGTAAAGCAGCTGCTCCCATGTAGACTCACCATCTAATAGAGATCACTTTAACAGAAATGAGTGGCCCAGATAATTCCTATTTTTCAAGACTCCTTAGATCAGCCTGAGTTTAAATGGTTACAAGTCTGTTCTGTGTTACACTGCAGGACAAACAGCTCACCAGACACCTTCATCTCAAATAATCTTTTTTCGCGTCAAGAAATTGTCAGTTGACAAATTTTGTTATAGAAGTGAAGAATATACCTGGTCTCTACTGTTGTACTGCCAGGTCAGTCTTCAGCTTAGGACAAGCCTTTCTGGGCAATTAATAGACGTTGCAATTACAGATATACTTGAATGGTACCAGTGAAGCATTAGAGTGACAACACTATGCTGTTAAAGACACATGGCTCCAGAATATTAAATGACTAACACTTGATAGAATATTTATTCACTTGTCGTTTAAAATTCCTGAAATGTTTCAGGGAATATCTTGCCATTCAAGCATCTTGCAAGAGATTAGCATTTTTAAGAGTTTTCTCACTAAAAGTGGTTAATACCTTGTTTGTGCCCTTGATTCCAGCTCTCTGGAGGTCATTGCGTGGGCTACACAAGACCTCCTTGAGTATGTAAAGAGCTTCATGTTGCCTTTCTGCTCCTGTGATACCATTAGCTCCCACAAGAGTGTTTTTAGATTCAGACCCCATTGATAGCAATTACTGAGCTCAATGGCACAGTGTCATTCCACTCTACAACACCATTTAATATGATGATGTCTTCATAGCACTAATACTAAAGCAACTGAGAATTTCTGGAGGCTAATAGAGTTTTCGATTATTGCTCTGAAGTAGTGCCAAAGGCACTAATAAAAAAGTTATGGACACGTCTCATGCTGTTACTCTGTCTGCGTAATGTGGCCTTGGCCGTACTCCTGTTTACACTTTTTCTGTACACAAACAACACCAGCAGTGCAGTACAGTGTTATTAGCTCTCTTTGCAAGGGTAGTTTGCTTTGAAGTGTGAGTTCGAGGTTTTTACCTGTCTTACACCCAAATGGCCTTTCTTAGGTAACTAACAACCATTTGGATTGATATGATCACAGGACATAGCTGTCTGCCATTCACTACAAACTAGCTATAAAGCTGATTTTCTAGTTTTCTTTTACTTTTTTTTTTTTCATTCCTATTTCTACTATTATTAATATTGTTGTATTCATTGAATTTCAATATTAACAGATCTGGCTTATTTCAAATTATCATGACTTCTCTAAGAACTCATGTCCATAGTGCAGTAGTACCAACTGCAGAAAGCTGGTTTCTGACATGGAAAAGAAGACGCAGGAGTGCAAAATAGATAGCAAAATGTATATAGACCGATGTTCCTGAAAAGCAGCCCAGAGATTCATATCCCTTGGCTTTTTAGCATTCTGTGGCACTTAACTTCGGGTTTTGTGTTCTTTGATAGCGTTATCATGAAACAGATACCACTAGCTTGATGCCATTAAGACACAGAAAATGGGTTTGGAAGAATGCTAAATGAGGACTCTCTTCAATAGACATGTCTCACCACATAAACAGACTCAAGAGAACAATAGCATCAGCTGTGTTGTGATTCCTTAATGGGTTCCACTAACATAACCATGATGGATTATAGCCATGGTATTGTAACACTGTGTATAAGAACCACTTAACACACAGAATTTAAGATACCTGCCGTGAGTAAAATATTTTGATTGTTCTGAAGTTTATGCATAGCATGAAAGCAAAAATTTCTTATCAAAGTTGTGGTGTTTCTAATATGCTAATCACTGCAGGATTGTCAAATACAAGAGTGATAATGTGTTAAGATAGTTAACAGTCACTTCCATTTTACTAGAGCATTTTGTTAGTACCGTGAGCTGCAGAGATGCTTTAAAGATCGTCACATGTCATTGCTGGATATCTGGAAGAAAATAATTACATCTGAAGACAGACAGATAGTCTTGTGAAGAATGGTTGATTTTGTCAATCAAAAATTTTATTTGAATGTAATTGTATGAGTTCTTATCCTTTCTTAATTGTATTTTAAGCTGCAGATAAAAGCAAGGTCATAATCTCCAGGTCAAATGACATTTTGTGTAAAATACATTAACCATAACTGTACATGTTTTTACTAAGGAGCTTTGGTGTGATTTTTAGAACCAAACCAGAAGTCAAGTGCGTTTCATTTGTGGAGTTAGTATGAGCATGCTCAAACCTCTTTAAGAATCACTGTTCTGGTACAATGTCACATACATAATGTAACATCTTAATATGATGCAATACCAGCTGCATGTTGTCATATTTCAGATCAAATATAATGTAAACGCTCTTATGTAAATGTAATAGAGACACTGAATACTAGAGATGATGAAAATACCTCAGGGGATTATTTTTGTCATAGAAGAACTGTTGCTGTCTTGTTTTGACTCTGGTAGTTGTTCTTTTTCATGTTTTTTTCTCTCAAAAGGTAAAATTGATGATGGAACTAGACCCCACTGGTGGAGATATATTTATATTGAAAGCACATATCTCTGCCTCTCCAGCTGCAGGGCGTCACAGCATGATGCTTCTTGGCACACACTCTAACAGTCCTGTAAGATCACATTAGGGTGGTGCCTTCAGGACATTCCCACAGTCCAGTACCTTTCCCTCTTCTGAGCTGGCTTTTATACTCTTTTCCCCTTTATTTTACAGACAGTTGAACATATATAAAAGTAGTTGTAACAAAAGATCTGCTCTCATATGGTCTTCCTTTTGGGCGGTGGTCCATTCCTGTTTCTTGGGAAATGCATGTGGTTTTTTTAGCCATCATATTCCCCAAATGAATTTCAATAAGTTCTCACGTACTCATAAAAAGGATGGCAGGATTATCCACTGCCATCAACATATTGTAAGTCAAAACATAGCAGTACTAAGCTTGCTTTCTTAAGGGTCTGATCTAACAGTTCTTAGATGAGTAACTCTTCCAAAATATTGGTCTGACTCATTAGTTTCTTCCCACATAAACTCCTTTCTAATTTCATTTTTCTTAGTGGCATTTCTGACTTCCTGTCCTAAACTATCAGAGTGTGAACTGTGAACTGTAAACAGTGGCAGGGTTTACACCTAAGAAACTTCTTCAGTAGGTGATGTGTAGACACAGTTTAGGCAGAGAATGCCAGAAGGCTTTGCAGCATCAGAGGTAAGGTAGAATCCAGGTGGTGGGGTTCAAATCAACTTCAAAAATCCAGCAAAGTCTTTTTTACATTAAATATTAAAATAAGGTTGTCACCCATCACAGACATATAGTCATCTTCGTTAAGGAGCATATTTCCCTGCTATTTTTACAATACAGTCAAGGCAGATATTTCATCCCTTTATGCATTTGATTACAGCCACTGTTTGTCTCTCTTTGTGCTTTGTTGCCTGGAGAGTGCTCCTCTCACCGGGCCACTGTCACAGGCCACTAGTCTGTGACAAAGCTCAGTCTCAATCTCCCACAAAACTGAAAAAGGGAAAGTAACAAAAGAGTCCTTTTTCTTGCTTTTGAGTTTTGCCTTTTTCCTCACCCAGGCTTCAACATGGACAGTACACAGCACGTGTAAAGTTTACAGCAGATGAGAGAGGGAGGCACGTCAGTGGCAGGGGCCAGCAGCAAAGCCCCTGCTTGCTGCACACAGGATGAATGTCTCACATCAGAGTGTTGCTGTCTCTGCCTTTACCATTCCTTTCCCAGTCATCTTTGCCTACATTGCTACCAGGTCTTCCTCTATTTGGATTGTTTTTTTCACCACATACTTTCTGAAAAATGCTGAGCTTTTTTTTTTTCCTCCTTCACACTTATGAGAATGATTCTTTCACTAAACAGTCACATAAGCAAGGCTTAAGAATCCACCTATTTTGGGACAATTAATTCAAGTAGAAGTAGCATTCTTGTTCTATTTTTAGAAATGTATAAATTAATTGAAATTATGTTTACAGGAATAATTAACTGAATATTACAGAATTTTATACAGTGATTTTAGTGGACTGACAGTTCAAAGGTATGCTGATGTCACCACCAGAGCTTAAAGCTGGCTAAAGAAATTAATTATTACTAATGGCATAACCTGAACTTCACAGGACACTGTGATATGTTAAAAAATCCACTTAAGAATCCGATGTTGAGGCTGTAGCTCACACTGACCTTCAAGTTCTTCAGAGAGTATTGCTTGGTGATTGATAGTTTCATTAGGCATACATAGATTGCTTAATTTACATCTGTTGATACATAGCTTCTATGCAGTGAAGACACAATCTATATAAAGTCAGTTCTATGACCCTAAGAATCAGAGGCAAACATCTTCATCTCTTTTCCTTTTTCCTGTGAAATAACCACTGAACTTCTTCAGTGTCAGGGAGATGGGATTGAATAGTTAAGGTTGAATCCAGTTGTAAATGAGAATGCCTCAAAGTTTAAGCATCTCTGTAGTTTTGTTCTGCAAGTTGATTTGCTGGACTTACTGGGAACTGCCTCTCCCAGGGTGCCTGATCAGTGATATTGGTCTTCTCTTTTCATCCTAGCACAGTCTCCTCCTTAGCTTTGCTGTGGAGCTTTATCTGGCAAACATTCAGAGAAACCATCCTCTAACAGGGCAGAGAGGATCACAAGCTTCATATTACATTTTCACATTTGTCCTTTTATCAATTCAGTATTATGTTGCAGTTAGAGCACACAACAAGGAAGTGGGAAACTGAGGTAAACTTCCTTCTTATTTGATGGTCAGACACAGAGTATAATTGACATAAACTCAAATTATAAGATAGGATACATTCTTCAGTTAGATACTGCTGTTTGCCTTCCTTTCAAGAATATCATCTTGAGATTTCTGGACTAGGAGACCTCAGTGAATTTAAACAATCCAGTGTTGGAGATTTTTGACCTGATTTTACCTTCCTGCATAGGCATTTCTTGTAACCAGAAAAACAAAATTTTTTATTGCTTCAATCAATAAAGGAGAGAGGAGGCAGAAGGCAGAATGGGAGAAAGTATAATTTTATTCCAATTGATATATTTGGCTGGAGAAAACTGGAATCTCAAGTTTTATTCTGCACACCGAGAACCTTCTCCAATGACTGTTTCATTCAAACATGAAGGACAGCTAGACATAGACATAAAGACATACCTGCCTTTAATCAGGGTTTGATTTTTATTTTACTAGTTTGAGTATTACCAATCTAATTTCCTTATAAGGCAGCACTAAACTCTAAATGAGATATCTATCCATATTAAGTGTGTTTTGGAAGTTAGGTTATATTTAGGAGTTTCAAATGTAATTAGTTGTCTGGTTGTTCTTTATATGCATTTACTTCCATACTGCAGTTGTGTATAGGAAAATAAGATCAGGATGCACCATAATCTTAATTAAAAAAAGAAAAAGTTTTGGTTGAGTTCTGTTATCGCTCCAATTCACATGGCAGAGAATGTGGCTTCACTAAGCTTTTATTTTCTTTGTAGTTCTATGGAGTCAGTTGAAGTCAGTCCTGGAGTAACTCCATTAAATCTAATTAAATTCCTCTAGTGGAAGATATCTCTGCCCACGGCAGGGAGGTTGGAACTAGATGAACTTTAAGGCCCCTTCCAACCCAAGCCATTTTACGATTCTGTGATTGAATTAACTTCAGTATTGGTTTGGCTCAGTGTGTTTCTATTTTGAAGTGATAAATTGTCCATAAGAAGCACAGTCTTTCACTTTGCATGTGGTTAATTTTGCAAGAACCATCATTTCTGAGGCTAAACATCCTTGAAAGTAACTCTGTGAATCATGCTGAGAATGAAAAATATTATGTATACATAGCATCAAAGGACCAACATAAAGCTATAGTTTAAAAAGTCAGCATTCTTGTGGTATTGAAAGGAATTAATCTGAGGAAATGACAGAAATAATTTCTCTGAGAGGAGCAACACTGAGCAAATGTATGCGTGTCAAAAATGTGTAAATGCTTTACTGTTGTCTATAATTGAATTAGGTTCCAAGTGAATGAAGGGAAAATAAGACTTTGGAAAAGAGCAGTCAATCATACTAGTCAGTGTAAGATCAAAGAGGGAATGTGAAAAACTGATGAAACTGTGGCCCTCCTTCACCCGAAAATACGAGGACACTGCTCATGTTCAAATAAAGTCATCAAATAAATTTTCTTCAGAATAACATCTAAGGCATTTTCACACGTACAAGTCATAGAATCCTAAAAATCATAGAATACTTCAAGTTGGAAGGGTTCAATAAGGATCATTGAGTCCAACTCACTGGTCCTCACGGGACTACCTACATATGACCAAGACCGTTCTCCAGACACATCTTGAACTCTGACAGGCTTGGTTCTGTGACTACTCCTGTGGGGAGTCTGTTCCAGTGACTGACCACCCTGACACACACCCTGACCATAGAGATGTACAAAGATATCTTCGACAGGGAATTATGTTTGATGCTTGTGAGGGGAGTGACATGAATCACCTCAATTCACACTGATTCCTTCTGAAGTTTTCTTACCATAACAGGAAATTCTGTTTAGAAATCAGAACATGCAATGAGATTCCTAATGACCAGATTCAGTTCAGAATTAAAATGCTTTAGTAAGTGCTTCTGTTTACTGAGTGAGCCATGAATTACAACTCTGTTCTCAACATTCTTTCCAATCAAGAAAATAAGGTACAAAGCTGTTAAGCCCCTATTTCTCCCCTTGAACCATCATGATATAGGCCCTAGAACTTAGGTACTTTAATAAACTCATCTTGAAATTACCCTCCTCCTATGACAGCATTGTTCCATGTTGTAAAATTCCTCAAAATCCAAGCAAAAAGTAGTAAATCTAAAAGTAGTAGTGGGATAGTTTATTTTCTGGGAAAACACAATAACTGTGTTTCTGTGGTCCAAAATGCACTTACTGAAAATGGAGAACTAACAGAAGAGATAAGAGCGAAATATTCTACAGCCTGATGGCAAAGACACTTTTCTAAAAGAAAAGTTAATGAATAAAAAACCCAGATGCCATAAACTATCTCCTAAAGTGTCTTTCTGAGTGGAAGCTTTTTTTTTTTTCTTTTTTTTTTTTTTTTTTTTTTAACTGAAATGCAGTGTACTATCTTAGTTGGAATGGTGAACAAAACATTTATTAAGAAACAAACTTTTTTTTAATTATTATTCTTTCCAAGCAGCATTATTTTTTGATTCAATTTTCCTAAGATCAATGAATTTAAAATCTCTTCTTCACAAGTTCCCGTTCCAGACAAATTCATTTGATCACAAAATCATTTAGGTCATAATTGGCCTCTGGGGGCCACCTAGGCTCATCTCCTGCATGAAGCAGGACTAACTTTGAAGTTATGTCAGGGAACTGAGGCCTTATGTCAGGTCAATATATAATTCTTAGAAATACTATTAACTCCTGGTTTCTTCATACAAATATTTTGGGTTAATATGGGGTAAACAGCCATAGTGATAAGACAATGTGACTTGATATTAGCCATAAAGGACAATTTTAACTTGGAAAGGCTCAGTTCTGAAGGAATAAGATGTGCTCTCTTCACCAGCTGCTCTAGGTCCTCCTCTGAAGGCGTAAAAAACTTTCCTAGATTTGGGTTATCCTTTGATCTTCCATATTTGCAGACTGTTCTTCAAAACTAGCTTGCAGGAAAAATCCTGTTTCATTATTCTGAGGTGCTTTGATTGTATTTATCCTTGTACAGAAGTGTTTGTATGACTTCACCACATGGGTTCATTTTATGCTTACTATGTAAATTAAGACTTGGTTTGATTTTGAGCCAGGCAAGTCACGGTTTATTTGTGCGTCACCATATATTGTGTGTGCTTCCAGAATTTACATTGTAATCAGTTCCACTATTTATTTTGAAGTTCATTCTTCATTAATTTGTGTGTATCACTAGGAAAAAATAAAACCAAACTCCAACAAATTTTATAGACACCTATGAACACTTATCAAGAGAATTAAGTAAGACAGTAGTTTGTCTCTGCCTCACAATCAGAGCTTTATTCTTCAGTCTCTGTTCTTGGACAGATTCTGATTTTGATCTCTGTTATTTGTGCAGAAAATCATATGGACTCTGTAAGACATTTGCTTTCTTTACAAGACATGATACTCCACAGCCTGGTGCCCTTGTGTTGTGACTGCTTCCACATTAATTGTATTTGCTGTTGCTGTCTCTACAGTTTATTTATCTTTGCATTCAGTCTCTCTGACCTTGTATCCACTTTGTATCAGATGTATCTCAGTCCTTGAATGGTTTGCAAGCACTTTGGGTTCCAGTTCCATTTCACTGAAAACATTCACTAAATTTATTTTTTAAATCAGGTCCATTTCATTGAGTGACATTCCCTTTGACACTGCTGCCCCTCCAAAAACGTTGTCTCTAATTAATCTCTGTTAACCATTTTGTTCACATTGCTTAGTTCAACATGTTAGAGTTGCAATGTAATGGCCAACAGTAACAGCTTCCTGCTTTTTGCTTTTAACAAAGACGTTTCTTTCCTTTTTGATCTGCTATTTTCCCCCTTTCTTAATACTGTGCACTCAAGATGTGAAGTCTGTCTCAAAAATTGCTGTTATCTTTTCTGGCCAAGGGGATATTTCTTCAGTCTTTTTGTGGTTCCTGGTTTGAGCAACTGGGTTATTCTCTGCATGATTTCTTCATTGTCCCTTGAGTCAGACAAGAGGGCTAAACTGCAGGTATAATTTTTGTAGAGATTCTTAGTTGTTGTCTGTCATTTTAACTCAGAACCCCACCCTAAAGACACTGAAACTTTCAGCTATGCCCTCTAAATTCTTTTTAGGTTATCTCACATGCTATTTAAGTTCTTTGTCTTCCCATAACACTTTACTTTTAAATGCATTGCTTTTATTCCATCTTAATTTGTGTATTTCTCTTTTACTCTGTGACCAATTCTTAAGTCTACATAGAATAATATACTTTTATTGTCTTGAATTTTCTATCCCTTGGTCTTTCTCAGAGTATTGCTCTTTAACTTCTATTTACCTTCTCTGATCTGTCTGGGCCAGCTGTTTCTTGTTTGCTACTTGATTAATGAATTCGACTGATTAAATAAGCTAAAGAAAAAATTATTTTTCCATCTTAGTTTTCTTTCACCTTAGTGTTTTGAATTTGCTTGCTGAATTACCAGATGAATGCTGGATCCAGGGAAAAGGAAGAGGTAGAAAATGGTGGCAAATGCAAAGGGTCTGCCTCTGTAATAGTGGGGAATTACTTGGATGAATCAAATGTACTCACAAAACTGCAACTTTCATAACTTTTTAAACATAGACACTTTTCCTAGAAAAATGTAACAAGCTTTCCTGCTCTTCCCTGTACCTTAATTTCTTACTTCATAAAATTTATTACCTATTATTTAAGAATTCTTGATAGTGCCAGTCATAACATGTTGATATCTATGTCGACCATTTCACAGATCTTCAAATTTCATTTAAACCTGTCCATTTGATTTTTTACACATTGTCCAAAATCTGTATTTCTTGATACTTCTTAACACAGTGTTAGTGAACTTGAAGTCTACAGCAGACTATCAGAGATCAATTCGATGTTTGACAACCCTCTTCTCTTTGGAGCTGCTCCAGATCTGTGTTTCCTCCTGTGATTTGGTTTCTCAAGTCTTTGGGTTAGGTCGTTCCTTTCCTTCCTTGAACAAATATTCAACAAGAGGACTAATAGTTCTCGGTATGTTGTTGTTTTCGACCATTTTGACTATATTCCATCCACTGTCACCATCTGAGTCTTCCACAGATAAAAACTCTTTCTGAAGATTTACTGTGCATTCCTTTGTTTGTTTCTGTCCCTGTCTAAGTCATTATATCACTCCATAACTGTAACCTAAGAAACAAAAAGTTTTATTTTTATCCCTTCTTGCTGTCAATCTGATATAGTTTTTTCCCACATGGTTGTCTTTCAAAAAGCATTTTCAATTATTAAACCTCTTATCTTGTCTACCATGACATATGAATACTGTCTTTTTGTTTTAAGAGTCTTTTGGGTCTTTTTTTTCGGTTTTGTTTAATCAAGTCTCTCAATAGAAAATGGACTTAAATTCTACAGGCATCTGGTCTTTGATGCATGTTCACTCTGGGTCATTTTTCTACCCTATTGATCACATCACATTGTGAATGATATTTATAGTCTCTTCATCGGCTCTCCTTATCTTATCTCTGATAGTCCTCTCTGGTTTTAACACAACCTTTTAAAGTTTCAAGCTTGTTAATCTGCTCCACTGGCCTTTATTTTGCCTGTCTTTGATATCCTATGTTATAATTGACTCATGTCTGTTGTGGGGTTCTTTCATGTTGCAATTCTTGCTTTCTTGCACTTTCTTATTTGCTTTTATGAAAGAGTGGTTGAAATCACAATAGGCTTTTGGAAGTCGGATGTTACTCCTGTCTCTTAAATCAGTAAATACACAGGGCTGGTTCTTTTCAGCGGCTTTGTTTAGCATTTTCAGATCTCCAGTCAGCTTGTTGACTCCGCCTTCTGATCAATAAAATGTGCTTCCAGGAAATTCTGGAAGTGTTACAGACATCTCTGCCTCTCTCCACCACATTCCTCCCTCATCTGACTGTCAGAGAGATTTTTCCCTGTGATTGTTCTCTTAAAATGTTTAATTTTCTTAGGCACCACAGCTATGATGAAAAGGGCTATTGCTAGGATACAGTTCTGTGTTTCTTGGCCATGCTCACCTGACATGTGCCAATAAGATTACCAAATGTCATATTCCCTCATCATATGACAGGCGTCAGTATCCGCTTGAAACAAATGGCTACTAGCTGAATGTAGCTCTTGGCAACATTTTCTTTTGTAAGTGGAAAACCATTCCTTATTCTTTTATTATTTATTGTAGTAGCATGGAAGATGAAGGGGTTTTTATTTCCTTTTGACATCAATTGAAGTTTTATGGAAGCCATTGCAATTTAGTGTTAATTAATATCCATCTATAACAAAGTGTTGACAATAATTTTCCAAAATTGTGAATTTGACATTTAGCAGCATCATTTAAGAAAGCAAGAGGAGCTTTCCAAACTACAGTTGAAAGTAAATTAACTGTGATATAAATGTTTATAACTTTAGTCACTTAGTAAGTAGCTAAGGAAGTTTTTGTTACAGCTGGAGACTTCCACGTGGATGATATGAGATATTTCCTCCGCAATTACCTTGCTAGACATTATGTTTTGCCTCAAGTATTTCTATTTAAAATGTTCATTATTTTATCTTGCACAGTTCAAACTAAAATTCTGCACACCGGGGCCAGTGTGCTTTAGTGATTTCTTATTTCAAATGCTTTAACAACAGGCTACTCCTTTAATTCATAGCCTTTCCAAAAGCATGAGGGACACTTGAAATCATACTCAAGTAGCAGGTATCTGCCTCCATCAGACCTAATGTTCATTTACTAAGTCAAAGCAGTTGTCATAAGGGCTACCATACTCTTATTTTACACATTTACCCAATATCTGAATTTGTTAGTTTTTAATATACTCACAGAGAACCCTCTAGACTACTCCCTGAAGGATCTCTCGAAATGGTATTTGCCTGAGCTGTATAGAGCTCTAAAGTTCCTCCAAGCAGTTCCTCTTTTAGAGAAGGGATTTAATCCTTTCTACTGACTGAGGGACTGGTCTTTCCCTAACATATTCCAAGGAGACAAGTCTGCATCAGATGTTTGTCTGCCTCCATCAGTATTTGAAGAGGTATGAGGCAATAATTGCTCCACTAAGACATACCCTGATGTCAGTAAACAAGAGAAGCATCTGCAGTTACACTAAGTGATGAAGTGGGAAGCTGCCAACACTTGTTTGATGAAATTCATAAGGTCATGGTTGAGGCAATATATGCTGTACAGATGAGCAGTCATGAACTTCAATCTGGAAAGTATTGATATGTATTCTTGCATTCATCACACAGAGACTAAATTCTGGACAACAAAAGGTGGAGGAATGCCGTATTTACTAAATGATCAGGAGATAAACTCTAAAGTTTCCTGTGCATTAAAAATTTTTGGAGTTTCTATTTTTCTTCCACTTAAGAAGAGCATGTATTTGATACTCCTGTGATGATGATGATCTGTCAGCATATGTGTTTTTTTAACAGCACCTAAGTACTGCTAAATGTGTGATCAGTAGAAATAAATCAATAGATCTATACAAGTCCATCCTGCATTTTAAATAAAACCTGAATAAAAGCTGTACACAGGTAATTATGTAGCCATGTAGATCACTTCCTTCCTTCCTTCCTTCCTTCCTTCCTTCCTTCCTTCCTTCCTTCCTTCCTTCCTTCCTTCTTCCTTCCTCATTTGAAAACACTTTTCAAATTATAAAGCAGGCAAAAAAAATAGTTAAAAAGAAGAATTTTTATCAAATAGCCATTTCTGCAGCCCTCTGTCAGTCAACACCCACTCCACCCTGCCCAGAGAAGGGAGTGTGACAAAAGTGTGTCAGGTACTTCAGATCCTTCCATATGTGGTAGAATTAATTAGCTCTTTTCTGTGAATGGCCTGTTTGTCCACGTGTAAGAAAATGACCCCTTATAGACAACTCATGGCCCTTTAGCAGTGGAATGTGTGGATGGACTCTGCAACAGGGGATTTATCTGGCAGTGCTACTTCCATGGAATGTTTCTTTTCTGCCTATGAAGCAGTTCCTCCCTCCCCACACCCTGCCATGCCTCCACTCAGTACATGTCTGTGTAGTCCTCTGAGTCTGTGATTTACTACCTCTTTTGGAAACAGGAAGACTAAAGCTTTTTTCAAGTATAAAATTATATTCATGTCAGAGTTAGGAAATGAACTTCTTTTTTTTTTTT
>VXAY01006823.1:561563-695315 GCA_013399855.1 Oxyruncus cristatus | reverse complement strand
TGAAGGTAAGATACTTCTTATGAAGGTAAGATACCTTCATAATATATCTGATCAAAATCAAATGACAAATTTTATGCTGGGTTATGTAGTTCTGGTATCAAATGAAAATCACAACCCTCTTGCTTCATGTCTGTCCAAGTAAGTCTCCAAGCCTGCCTGGTCTCTGTGCCTGTCATTCTGTAGCTGACTACTAAGGCATCAGCGGCATGAAAAGAATTTTATCAACACAATAGCAGATCTTTATATCGCTAGGGATATCTCTAAATTAGTCTGTTCTGGTGGTCATTACACATAACCCTTATATGCAGAATGCTTCACCAGTGATGAATTTGACTGTCCTCTTTGAATGAAGTGGTATTTGTTTGTTTTACAGAGACAGTGCCTGATAGGCAAATATTTCTGTCACTTGGCTGTATCAGATGAGTTATCAGAACTATTCAAGTATCACTGAATAATCAAGGATAAGAATCCTGAAGAATTAAAGAGAAGTTACTGCAGAAATTAGAGGAGAGATGAACTATATATGCTAGATGGAATGAGTCAAGCCCTTTTTAATGTATAAAGTCTTCATTATTGCTAAGAGAAGCAACTTTGTGAGTGACTATCAAGAGAGAAGACCATCCTCGAACCTGTCTTGATTTTTTTTCCTCTTTTCCCTTTTACTTTCTTAGACTTTCTTCTTGAAGGGATATGTCAGATTGCTTGTGTATGATGTGCACGTCTACCTCCAGCATTTGCAAGTTATTTATGTGTGCTGCTGTTCAGTAGAATGGGCAGTTGCCCAGTGTGCTTGCATAATGCTAACAGTTCTGTATGAGGAAATAAGAGATTTTGCTTTGGTTACAATCTGACGTTTGACATATGATCCTTACATGTCTTATCTTGGTTTTTAGACATCTATAAAGGCGTGCACACAAACCATGCTCATGGCTTGTCTAAGAGCTTGCAAATGCACACAATTGCATAGCCTGTGCTGATTAGTTCTTCTGCTCATGTCTTTGAGGGTGTTTCTCGCATGGGGGTCAAACAGATCGCTCTGGCTACCAGCTTCTTGTCAGATGCAATTCAAGGCATTGACCATCAGTTGTATACCCTGTATAAGAGCTGAAATGCCATCCCAAACAAAACTATGCATTGTTTGTTTTTTTTTTTTTCAAGAAAACATTATTGATTTTAACTATTTAGTTAATTGAACAAGCTCTAGTGCCTCATCTGTCTTTGGATGCTGACCCTGTCATGGATTGCTTCTGGCCTAATTTTTAAGTTATTCCTAATCTCAGTCATCCATGTGGGATTTGGAGGGCAGGAACTTCATTGTCATATGTGATTTATGTAGGTGGACACTGATTCTGAGGCTCCAAGTTATTGTTGTCCCTCATACTTCCTCTGTCTGCACACTCACTGGAAATGGGTAAAAAGTCATGACACAGTATGAGAGTTGTGACCATGAATCAAAACAAACAGTATTGACACATGTTTTCTTCAGTGTAGCTGTCTCAAGTGGAAATGTCTAATATCTTGTGGTTGTGAGAGAGAAAATTCTTCTGTCCAATACTGTCCCAAATCTGAATTAAAAAGATGCATGTTTAATTAACATCTCTACTTAATGTTACTATATGCTTATGCCACCATTTTACACAAGACAGACAAAAAATGAGATATGACAGTGACATGTTTGATTTTCAGTGTGCCAGACTTTCAGTGTATATGGGATAAGAACTATTCAGCATGTATGCCATGTGCCAGGAGGCTTTTGGGGAGCTTCAGACCCACTGTGTGCTTGTTACAGGGTCAATCACTGCACACACAGTACCTCCAGTGAACCCTGGGAGCTCTAGGCTTTTTCTGTATGCACTGAAGGCTGCTGTATCAATGTATCAGGGGATGTATCCAGAATGTCTGCTGCACAACCAGGAATCCCAGGCAAATGTAGCAAAGTCTGCCTGGCAGAATTTCTAAACGTAAGAAAGAAAAAGGCAAGAAAAAGCCGTGACATAGCAGCCCTCGTACTCAGAAAAGCTACCCATCTCATCACGTAGAAGTGTGCCTTTCCTACATTCTGTATGACTCTCCACTATGGGTCATTTTTCATCCCCACCTTGGGCAAGGACCATGTCTGTATGTAAGACTAAACTCTGAGTCTGTCTGGTTGCACCAGCATCGGCGGGGGTGTGATAGTTTACTTCTGCTCCTGATTTGGCCCCATTGTCTGGGTTTTTATTAATTCATTGTTGGTGTTTTGGTTCTACCGCCTCCCCCTCCCCCCACCAGTTGTTTTTTAACAGACACAGAATAGTAAATAGTAATAATAGATTGCTGCATGGATGGGTGTATCAGCATATGTTTGTAGGGGGATGTGAGAGACTGAACTGTGGGACGACCTCCCTGACATTCTCTGAAGCCTTTTTTCTTTTCCCAGGCTTTTTGGGAGGGCGTTTGTCTTGCGGGGGGCAGGGGGCAGGGGGGGGCAGGAAATTCATTAGGTATGCCGGAGAAGAGATTTCTTATGTTTGCTTGCAGATCTTTATAGCCTTCACAGAGTGGGATGCACAGTTCCCATAAATATATGATAATGATCATTTGGAGTGTGAATGTTAATTTGTGTAATGGGTTCCCAAAATATGGGCCATGTGCCTGCTGAGTATGTCTTATTTTAAAATAAATGTGCATACATAATACACACAGAGACACATGCTGCCTGCATATGCATCCATAATTTAAAATCTAAAATTATAATTTGTTTTTGAAGGAGACAAAGCAACAGCTCCCCCAGTATACCCGTAACCGTTGAACGGGAGCCCAGCCGTCAGGATGGTTTTGTGAGCCCTGCCGGAGATCACAGTCCCACACGGACAGCTGCAGCTGCAAAGCACCCCAGTGACCTAGATTCAGCTCTAGATTACTGTCTGCTTTGGCCTCTGCCTCCCATCGCTCCACCAGGAGTCTGATTTTGTTGCACAAGCTAACTTGCTTACTGCTCTGACCCATTTTACCATAGCAACCTGGTTTGCTGTACCAGAGGCTAGAAAAAGCACACAGGCGACTTTTTCAGGATTCCAAGATTAAGTTCACTTGCTGCTCTTTTTTTTTTTTTCCTTCTCCCTCCTTCTCCTCCACAAGAATGTTCTTAGCAGACATGACGAAGAAGAACTGATGTTTTCTAACAGCACTGGAAGACAGGAAAAGATTTAGGCGAGGTATTACTTATGTACTTCTAATACACTGCTTATCCTGATGAATGTTTTTGACTTATTTTTCTTTTCTGAGAAAAATTAGCCAGATGCTTCCCTTGCCCCAAGTGTGTCATTCCTGATTTTCCCTCATCCATCCCCAGCCCTTTCTCCTAATATCCTGCCCATTTTGCTTCCAAAAGTATATTTCATTATGTCCTATTTTTTTTTTTATTTTTTTGATAATACATGAATAAATGCATTCAGATGTTCTGGAATAAAGCTGCTTTTACTGTAGTATGCTAGCTGTTCATACCTTTGTATGTTTACATGGATCTTTGTGTTAAAAACAGGAGGCAGTTTAGGGGCAGCTCTTCTCAGACATTGCTCTAGTCCGTAAAAGACTATGCGATAATCTGGGGGGACATCAGGCAAAGCATTGTTCAGCCTATCAAAGGAGGTGATTGTTCCCCTCTGCTTTGCACTGGTGTGGTCTCACCTTGAATATTGTGTTCAGCCTGAAGAAGAGGAAACTGAGGGCAGACCTCACTGCAGTATAAAACTTCCTTGTGAGAGGAAGAGGAGGTGCAGGCACTGATCTCTTCTTCCCTGTGGAGACCAGTGACAGGACCTGAGGGAATGGCCTGTAGTCGTGTTGGGGAGGTTTAGGTTAGATATTAGAGAAAGGTTCTTCACTCAGAGGGAGGTTGGGCGCTGGAAGAGTCTCCACAAGGAAGTGGTCACAGCACTAAGACTACCAGAGTTCAAGAAGCATTTGGTCAATGCTCTCAGGCACATGGTGTGACTCTTGGGGACAGTCCTATGCAGGGCTAAGAGCTGACCGCAATGATCCTTGTGGGTCCCTTCCAACTCAGAATATTCTTTGACTTGGTGATTCTGATTTTGACTGAGAAAAAATAAAGAAAAAGGTAATCCAAAACACTGTGGATAATGGTGGTGAGATTTGAGAAAACCAGATGTTGAGGATTTTTCAAGACTTTGTCCTTTTTTTTTTTAATATTGTAGACGAAACACTTCATGTTTGCTAAGCTTGGAGATGTACATGTAGATGCAGGAATATGCAAAAATATGCAAAATCACAAGAAAGTCAAAGTACACAAGTGTTATGAAAGAAACTGGCTTTTTCCTCCATGTTTCACATATTTTTGAGATGCTCCTAAAGTGCCCAAGCATTTTTGCTAGCCAGACAGAGAAACTTTGCTCAACACCTCCCAAGCGCATCTGTGACTGTTCCTGCCCTCATGAGTGCTGGGAAAGGCACAAGTCAGGCTTCCAGGCTGACAAACATCAGAGATGTATTTCAAAATAATCTGGGGATTTGTTTTGCAAATGACGCAGAGAGTCCCTGATGTCCACAAGTCACAAAATTCTTGAATTGATTCATTTATATTTAGCTTTAAAAAACTTATAAGTGGGTTCACCTTTGTAAAAACAGGGTACAAAAGTGGCACTATGTAAGACCCTCAAAATAGAGTGGAAGGTGCCAAAACAAAATTAAAAAGTGCATCTCTTGACATTCCTCCTTCAGAAGAACTGCCCTTATCTCCAGGAACATAGATATTTGAGCTGTTGGAGCTGAGCACCTTTTCTCATACACGGGGAAGGTTTCTTACAGAGCTGATGGCCAACGCCTTGAACCGCATCTAACAAGAAGCTGGTAGCCAGAGTGAGCTGTTTGACCCCCTGTGTAAGAAACATCTCCAAGGACATGGGCAGAAGAGCAAATCAGCACAATCTGAGGGACAGTGTGTGTTTGTGAGCTCTTAGATAAGCCATGAACATTGCTTGTGTGCATGTCTCTACTCCGCAGTGAATAGGAAGCAATTTAGCAGTCCTGTCAATGTAGCCTTGACTGTGTTGTAACACTGGGTCTGGGCTTAGCTCAGGGTAGTGTTGTTGTCCCATACCCTCAGTATAGGACCGAAGTTGTATTCTGTGTAAAGTCAATTCTGAAGAGGTTTCAAATTGTAATTGTAAGCAGGTTGTACCTGAGCAAATCCCTCTGGAGAGGGGAGAGAGGCAAAGAGGAATGCATCAAGATCTATTACATTCAGAAATTTGCAGACCTCTTGTCAAAAGATTTTTAATAAACCACATTATCAGTGTCTTTTAGTCCTGTAAAAACATCCAACCACCTCAGATCTTATACTTTACTGACAATCCCTCCCCAGAGAAAACAGAAAATTAAGTTGAAAAAACCCTTAATAGCTACTACCTACTCACCTCTGCATCTATGTATTTGGCATGATTTCCACTCGCTTGGACTGAAAGTCATCTAACAGTCCTTATGTAGAGGATGTAGATCTGGCTTTTGGTGCAGACAGGTCTGACAGCTGCCAGCGGCAGCAGACTGCTCTTGGTGGGCAACAATCTTATTATCTATGCCTAGACTGGAGCTACACCTTCCTCCTCTCCCGTGCCCTTTGACATACCTAACTGCTACGAGCCCTGCCACAATACCTACCTTTAAGGAAAGTAAATCTCTCTCTTCCATTATTAGTGGAAAAAGCCTTGAAATTCTCTGTCCAAACCTAGCCTTAACTAAGTCAAATTAATGAAATCAATTTGCATTAAGGCTTCAACAGAAATGGAACAGGTGCTGTGTTGACAGTCATTGCTATGTTCATTATACTGTAATTCTAAGTTTTCCTTTGTCCTCTAGGCTGGCCTAACCTACATGGTAAATGTAGAAGTCAATAAGAAAGTAAAATATAATACACAAGGCATGATAACTTCAAAAATTACCCTTTATCAAAGGTTTCAGAGATCAGAAAACCTGTATTTACCTGGTGAATTCTATTTTCCAAACACTGGGTCTGAGCATACTTTTCTGGGCTTCCTGAAGTACTACCAAACTGTTATGAGCAAAGTGAGAGAGACGCTCTCACACGTCCACTGCCATATGACCTTCAGTTATTTCGTAGATTCATTAACTAGTCCTGTGGATGGACACACCTCTGAACTGATAATTTTTTTATTGCTTCCTGGGGCTCTAATGTTCTTAATCATGGGGACTATTAGACTGCTTACAACATGAAGAACCATCAAGGGTGCAATTTACCAAATGTGGCTTTTAAAGAAAGAAAAGGTATGCAGCCCGGGTCAAATTTCAGTGGTCCTTGCACTGTAGGCTTTGTCACTGTGCAGCACCTTGAAAACCACCCAAAAATTGGATTTTTACAGGCCTAAATGTTGTCTTTTCTATACTTTTTCAGGTAACATGATTACCAACTGACAAAAGGGATATTCCATACCATATGACGTCATAATCAGTATATAAAGTAGGGTAAAGAAGGAGGAAGAGGAGAATGTTTGGAGTTATGGTGTTTGTCTTCCTAACTCATGATGAGACCTTGCTCTCCTGGACATGTCTGAACACCTGCCTGCCCATGGGAAGCAGTGAATTAATTCCTTGTTTTGCTTTGCTTGTGTGTATAGCTATTGCTTTGCCCATTAAATTACCTTTATCTCAACCGCGAGTTTTCTGGCTTTTACCCTTCTGATTCTCTCCATGATCCTGCTGGTGGGGAAGTGAGTGAGTGGCTGTGTGGTACTTCATTGCTGGCTGGGGTTAAACCACAACAGTTGTAAACGACAGATGTTAACTTATGGATCCTAATTTTGGTGTTTTCACACACCACAGACAATGGTTGCAACCTGCATTCCCCAGTACTCATCACCTTTGATCTGGCACAGTCTTTTAAATAAATCTCCCTCTTCCTACTCATCATTCCAACACATCTTTAGAAGCCAATGTATTTATTTTCAATGTTATCAAAACATCTAGAGGCTCTAGGTAATGTTCGAGAATATACAAATTAAGTTTTGCATTTCTCTGTCATGGTGAAGGGTAGTTAGTTCTTTTGGTTTGTTTGTTTTTTTTTCTAAATTCATAGCTACAGATAAGCAAATGGTAGCTAGAAACAGATTGGAAATGATTTAGTTAATTAGAAAAATTCAGAAAGTATTAGAAAGCTGTGGAAAGAGGTGGAAAGATGTAAAGGAGAATATAGCAAGCAGAAGTAATGAAGCTGGCACAAGAGAACTTATGAGAGAGGTGGGAGGGGGTGGAAATACAGGTCTCGAGAGCATGAATAGGAAGCTCCTCACATGGGAAAAGTGAAACCAGATTTGGAAAACAGCACTAGTGTCCAGTGTTTATGAAGATGTGCAGCTGCTTCTGCTTTGGATGAACCTCTTATGCAGCTGCTGGCTCTGCTTAGGAATGTCATCTGCCTCTGGGGCCATATGATACACATCAGTGTTGGAAAGAGATAGAGCACTACCAAGCCTTTAATTCCATCCCAAACTGTCCTGTCACACAGGATGAAGAGAAATATTTTGTGTTTGAATAACAATTTAAACTATGTATTTTTATGTTTCAGTTTAATTAATTAAAGATTCCTTGTTCATTTTTATTCATACCCACCCACTTCTCCAAAAGTCATTTTAGAGTAGTTAGGACTGTAATCAGATACATTTAAAATCACGAAGAAATAATCCAGCAGGAACTTAAAAAAAACTGAAAAACCAACCAACCAACCAAAAAGCCCAAACAATCAAACAAAAACCTCAAACCCAAAAAACAATTCAGGTAATTTTTATGCCAGATATTATTGTCTGGGACATGAATGGCCCTACCAGAAGAAGAGAAAGTGGCGAAAAGAGGAAGGAGTCTGCAACACTGATACTGAAGTTCTGGGTTTTCTTTAGCTGCTGCTCCTGAGAGGATGTGAGAAACAGAGATTGTGGCATGTTCTGCCTTTTTCCCACCTCTGAGTTACTGATGGCAGTAAGAGGGCTTCTGCTTTGCTTAGAAGACAGAAATGCACATCTCCTTTGAGCAGGTTTTGGTCTATTCTGACGTTCCAGTAATGTTTGGATTAAATTTCAGTAGCATTCCTGTTTTTAAGTCTCTCTGTTCTTCATGTTATAGGCACAACAACAACAAGGGTACTTTGAGTGATGCAAAACATCAAATAAAAGAAGGATGGGCTGGCCTTCATAAAGGCAAGGACAGGGTATATAGAAGACAACTGAAGTGGAAAGAAGAACGGCAGTACCAAACCAGGCTTTGTGGAGAAGAATGCATGGAAGCAAAGATACATTTTTTTTAATCTGGGGTCAGGTTGGAGTTGATGGAGGAAATGCAAATGAATTTAAGATTTCAAGAATCTCTACTGACTGTGTAGATTAGCCCTTTGTGTGGTGCATACTTTTCCAGATTCAACACCACTGAGTGAACTGCTAAATACTGAATACCTGTGAAAAACAAGCCTTGACACTTGACTAGAAGGAAGATTCCCATTTTCCCAGTATTGCACCATATTATTCATAGGATTGTCAATTACCAACATAATGGGCTTTACAGTTTACCTTTTGTGTTGTAGGGAATAATCTATGGACAAATTAATGCTTCAGATTTTACAAGTGAAGGATATGATACTATTTAAAGCTTTACAGATCTTGTGATATGACCCCGGTATATAAATTTTTGTAGAGAAACAGCAAAGATATAGATAGTTTTAACTTTTAACAATTCTGTACATGTAGCAAAATAAAACTCTATATTGGAGATATTAGGCTCCTGTAAAGCAGATGGAGCTGTGCTAACTGAACAGTGAAAAAAATTTCAGTTTCATAGTTGTAATTCTGTCCAGTGCTTTCTAGTAGAGGAAATATTTGTAGGAAAAATAGAATATTAGTACGTGACAGAAATGCAAGAACATAAACATGCAAATTATTTTCATATGCCTACAGTGAAAGACATCAGCTTTTTAGGATAATATTATTTAACCACTATGGGCATACCGATATTTCCGCATAACACCGTCTTCAGAGTTTTTAAACTCAAGTGTATACAACTGTGGTGCTTAAAAGTACATGAAGTTGTTCACTAATAAGTAGACATTTAACTTTTAGTAAAGCTTATGTCCACACTAGCAAGCCTGCAGCCCTGTCAAAGTGTGTCGGTACCACACATTTTTGCAGTGGTAGTGACCTTAAATTAGTTCTGTCTAGTCCTATATAATTTAGAAAGCAAGAGAGGAAATCTTGAAGAAAACCTTTTGTCCTAACTTCATGCGAAACCAAATCTAGTTCAGATACTCTGAGACTGCTGTGATACAAACAAAAAATGCAATAACATGCTAATGTAGATTCAACCTGTTTTACTGAGCATCAGAAAATTTGTTTCACATGACACAAGAGGCCAAGAAGTTCAGTTTTTGTCAATTATTCTTAAAGCTCAGATAAGACAATTCCATCCCCCTGTATGTGTAACAAAGCTATCATGTATACAGAGCATATATGAGAAACTCTAGATAATAGTGTTGATGCCTGTAATCTGAAGCAAGATAGGCATGCCTTCTAAAGGTGAAGATGTGCCATGCTCTGAATAATCTGGCCTCATTCACAGTGTTCTGGTATGTTCTTCATGGTAATTATTCTGAGGTTAGGGGTCTGGTCTCTAGAGATGACTGCAGTTTCGTGATGTTTGGTTGTCAGTGAGCTATCTTTTAAAACTCTACTTAGCACAGAAAAGAATATAAAAGGATTATTTTATTTTTTTACCACTTCATGGAAAAGAAATCATAGAATAATTTTTGTTTGAATGGATCTGAGAAGGCCATCTGGACTAGGTCCTGTTCAAAGCAAGGATAACTTACAACTCTCTTCCATGGGAACTAACACGTGCAATCATAAGACTCCCTCCAGTTTAAAGAAGCATTTTCCCATTTCCTTGTCTTTACTGCTTCATTGCTGGCAGATGCCCACTTTCATATCTGCTTGTCAACCTTGCCTCTGATCCCAACTCATAAGCTTGCCCTCTGTCCCTCAGCCATTCCTTTGTCATTTCAGATAATTTCTCTGTTCCCGTTTCCTGGTTTTCACAGTGTCACTTTACGTTTTTATGAAATGTTTTGTCTCCAGCTCTTTACTACTGCAGGCACAGGTAATGATGCTTGGAGCAAACAGCTCCTGACTTCGGGTGCTGGTGATGCACACAGGCCAAGTCATTACTGTCTTTTTCTGTCGTGCTCAGAGAGTAATAAACAGGCAAGGCATTGAAATTGTCAGCAGAGAAGAAGAAAAAAAAATCAGAAACTACACAATCTCGATGTGCAAGTAATTAGAATGTAATGTAACTTTCCATTTTTAACCAGAAAGTAAAGTTTATTTGTTTGTTGCTCTATGCAGTTGGAATTATTTGATGTAGTGTAAAAAGAATTCAACAGAGACATAAAATACGGCTGCACTAGAAGAAAAGGGGATTTAGTAAAGTTTGGGAAATGAGGTTATATATTTTGGTTGCCTCTCGAAGACAATTACTGGGAGACTAAATATATATAAAATATTAAACGTCTATATGTTATTAAATAGCTGTTCATCAGAGTAGTTCTGTCAGAAAAGTGAGAATTTTCTTAACAATTTTTCCTTATGCCATATTTTCATCACCATTCCCTGGGTAGACAATAGGGAAGGGGGTACAAAAGTATGCTTACATGCTCCCTTCTGAGGAGGGGAGCACGTTAAATCCATGCTGTGTGCACTTGACAGTATCATATATGTTCAAAACAAGTTGTAGGGATACAGGAACCATTCCAGTTTCCTTATGAAAAATCCTGATCTTCCTGCAGTTAGTAAACTTCAAGGAATTAGCAATTCTCTCATTTACATGATGATGTAGTGAGGTGTCTAGATTACATTGCTTCATCAGTTTTTGGAGGTATTCTTATAAATATACATCATGGCTGGTCTTTCAGAACATAGCATCTGTTTTATATCAAAGCTCTGAGATTAAAAAATGTCTTCTCTTTACCTCTTTTACACTGAAACAAAAAGTGAAACAGCAGAAATTACTTCTGTAGCTCCATTAATTGGGGTGTGATTTCTCCAGCATAATGCCTCTGTAAATGGGGTAGGGCTTCGTTGTTTGAATGGCTCTATAGAAAAATATGTCTTTTCCGTGGGGTTTCACCCCCCAGTAACAAACATTTCCTCTATTTACACCAAATTAGCAGTACCGTAATAAGAAGAAGCTTGTATACGAAGGAACACGTGTTTCTTCTTCAGTTTCCAGTAGTTCTTCACCTGTTTTTTAAAGCCAGACTCTGGGAATTGGGCATGGAAATCTTCAAAAACATATGTTAAAACAGGACAGTCTGCATAACAGATTAGGCAAGAAAAATACACGACTATCCCTTGACTTAAGAGGCAATTAAAACCACTTTGGTAGATAAATAGCCTGTAATTGTTACGGCGTTAGGAAGAAGATCCAGTAAGGAGTTTATGCAGTTAAAAGAGGAAAAAGAATCAAGTCATCTCTAAGGAAAAAGACAGGAGGAGAGCTAGAGACAACTTCTGCCTCAGCAACCACAGATTTTTTTTTCCTTTTACTTGAAAATTGAGAAGTGTTCTCGGCTTTAGCAACAGGCTTTTCGTTGTGCAGGGATGTGGCTTTTTGTGTGTGTGTATGTGTGTGTGTGAAGCTTTTCATATGATAATGACAGATTCTATGGCAACCATTGAAAACGAAGGCCTGGAAACAAAAGCTGCAGCAGCAGAGGATCAGTACATATTCACTATGTCTGCAGGAATAACGGCAGAGACTCTCTTCAGAAAGGTATCTGATGGCAGCCTGTCAAAGGAAGGGCTTTGTTTTAACTCAGGCAGAGTTAACTCACTCTGCAGTTAGTGCCAGGATTTCATTACTCCAATTTTCACTCTATGTTTTTTTTTTTCCACAAAAACCCACATCTGTGGTAGATGTGCAGGTAATAAATGGTTAATGCTGGTCCGATCAAACTTCGGGGTGAACAACAGAAATGGGAGACAGAAAAATGCAGGTTTAGCAGCCAAATACTGCTACATTTCTCATGACTGGTTACAGCCTCAAAAAGACTTCACGTATAAATAATGTAAGTAGGATTAGGCCTACATAGAACTGATGTAATGTGAAATCAGTACTGAATTTCAGGCTACGTGTACTTATCTGTTGATCCAAAAAGGGGTTTGTCATCTGAGCAAATGGAGATATGAAATATCAAGCCCAGTTTTTTTGCAGAACAGCAAATTACTGTTTTGGAGATGGTGCTTTCCCACAAAGATGAAGCAGCAAACTATGTAGTGTCATGTAAAGTGATAATGCCAGACATGTAATAGCCTATAGGACAGGTTAGTGTAAATGTTGCTACTATCCACTGCAGGAGGAACATAAGTTCTAATAAAGTTTGGCTTTGGAATAAAGCAAAACAGAAATCTTTAAAGTGAGAATTGATACAAAGTACAAAATAAGTTTAAGAGGAAATTCAAAGAGCAACCTTTCTATTTGCTTCTTAATGCCACTATTTTTGTACTACTTAGTTTAGAAACCATCACAATTCAGTGATACACAATGATTACAAATAGTATTGTTATTCTTGTTTCTAAAGGTTTTCTTTTCCCTTAACTATATCACAGGTTTTTAAGAGCTTATTTTATTTAAAAAAAAAATCTAATAAACTTTTAAAAATCTTTAAAAAAGGGAAAAATTTTGCTAATAAATGTGGTAATGTATTGTCTGCTTAAAGTAATACTGTGACTTCATTAGCATGGGTTTCCAACAGAATGACATATTACCAGAACAGTACTACAAAAAACCCACCCACTTCATCGTTTTACTCTCAGATGATTAGGAGTAATAATAACTACGAAATTTAAAATGATACACCAGTTGTTGAAAAGTATTGGTGTAGATAATTTTCCTAATTCACTGTTTTTGCAAATCTCAGGTTCACTACTGTATTTATAAATAAGCAGATAAACTCTCAATGAATGAGTTTCAGACTTCGAAATCAAAGCCAGCGTAGCATTAGGTTCAGATTCGTTGATAAATTCTTTTGAAAGCTTCAGGCCCACCTATGCAGAATCCAGGTGAAAAGAGAAAAGAAAGAGTTGAAATGGAAGGCTGAAATTATAAAGAACAGTTCTATGAATAACAAGGTTCTATTATCAAGGAAGGATCATTCACCCTGCAGATTTATTTCCCACATTGAACCAGTATATTTATATATTTATTTTCCTCATACTGGTATGCTCTTAGGCTTTCATATGAGTCTTGTAAATAGGTACCAACACACAGTCTTTTGCTCCTGTTTGTGTGATTGTGTCTTTTGTTTTCTGGATATAAGTTCTTTCAAGTCTGCTATCCTTTCATGGAAAGTTGATCACATAACACTCCAAAAACACGAGGTCCAGGGCTCCCACAACCCAGGCTTCCTTGTGTGCCTCCATAACCCAAGCTCACCCTTCCCAATGTTTTCTTTCCACTGAAGACATTTTTTGTTTTGAAAAATAGTGGAAACAAACAAACAAACGTTTATGTTTCATAAATTTTCCGGAATAATTTCTAATTCTATTTTCTAAGACCAAAAAAATGTGTAGATTTAGTCAAACCATAACCTTTCCACATTTCCCTGAGTAATTTTTCTGCTCGCTCTCAAGCTGTCTTTGAACTTAAGAAAAGTCTCAATATCTGTTCAATCTTCCTCTTCCCACACTGGGCTTCTTCAGACTCTGAATTGTCCCTTTTCCTGACCCTTCTCTTGGAGTCCCTCTGAAACCTCATATAAATGACAGGGTTAGGGTTATATATAAAAATATATGCATATATTATGTTATATTAGATATATATGTTATATCAAAAGATATTGCAGAATTCAATGTAAAAGAATTACACCAGAAGGAAACTGAAGATGCAAAATAACATTAAGGCTGATGACTAACAGTAAAATATTATAGGTTTTTTCCTTCAAAGAAGTTAAGGTTTAAACAGCAGCCTGTGGAAATTCCACTTTTTCTCTCTTTCTTTTCTCATGTCCAATTGGTGGATTTCCCCAAAAAACTTTCTGAAACACAAAAGCAGAAATGATGAATGGGGCTTTGTGAAGAATTGTGACATAAACATGCAAAAAAAATTTGTTACTCATTTATTAGAAATTAGTATATTATTATTTACTCCTCTACTGTGATTCCCCAACAGATTTGGACTTAAGATGCTTAGTTAAACCACCAAGTTAAAACAGAATGTACAAAATATTTCACTGCAATTTAATAGAAGATTACTGCTCCTCCATAATTAACAGCAGATATGGGCACTGTCATGTCACCAAACATTTTAATTTCAGACTTTCACTTTATTCCATGGGAGTAGGTTACAATTCTGCTGAGTTAAGTGAACCTCATGAAACAATGTGGACTTGATATAATTTTCATGAAAGTGTGACAGATGTAGTAAAAGCAGTCATGCCATTTCTGGTCTGTGGTAACTGGAAATGAACGTAAAAGTCCTAGCTCAAGTCCCTGGACAAGGAAAGATACCTACTGTCACTGCAGATGCTAAAGGTTGCAGGGAATTATATTCATCTTAGGTTCTATTTCTTGACCAAAAAGCATATGATTACTTTGCATGTTGTAGGCAACTCCTGGTATTCCATCTCTGAAATAGCACTGTGTGTCTCAGACAGGACCAGATGACTTACTTTACAATACCTTCTATTGAAATACATCAAAGACTGTCAGAGAACATTCCTGGGCACTGCAACTCAGTCCTTTGTGCTGCTAAAATCTTGCCACAGCCCAACGCACGGATTTGGCTTACACCTGCTAAAATTCCTGAAATAAAACTTGGGCGTAATTTAGCAATCAGTAGTAGCTGAAAGAAATTCCCCTAAGCGTGTGGATGTCACCACTTTACTCGTCTACTTTAGTTAGGGTCTAGGGAAGCAGAATGTTTCTCTAAGCCCAGATTCTGCCTACTTCCTCCATGAGAAACTTTCAGATGTTGCTAAATGACAGAACACAGACTCAGAACAAGAAATTTGACTCTGCACCTAAAATGTAACTGTTCATTTATAATTTTATATTCTCTATGCAAAACTCAAATAATGGCAAAAATATTTAACAGAAATCAAACTTCTTTGGGAGGATGTTCTGTGTAAGAGACTGTGCTTTTCTCTTCAAGCATGAGTCAGAAAGGAAGGAAAGTGAGAAGATCCTTTTGAAAATAAATAAGGAGTGAGGTGTTCAATCCTTTGCTTATTTTCTTTCATGTGATCTGCAAGTGTGCAAAACGTAACTTTTTTTGTGGTTGTAATGAGCTATATATTTGGACTCTACCTCTTTTACTAGCGGTAAGCACTGTCTTGTTCTGCCCTACTGTTCAGGGAAGAGTTTCTCTGTCATTGTCCAGAATAACTTGCAGCAACAGAATGCTGGCAGAGCTGAGTCCAGTAGGGTATTTCTACTCATTGAAAGAAATAATTATAGAAGAAGAAAATTCAATTTTAAGAGGGTAATGGGTTATACTAAAATATGTTGAAGATTACTGCAAAAGGTAAAGAAATGCTGCATTTATAAGACATGTATTTTTTGTTGGGTTCTGTCAGTAAAACTGTAAAGCATCACACCAGCCTGATCTTACAAAATCCCTTCCATAGTCTGGTAGAGTTGAGGGGGTTTTATTGTTCATCCAGCTAACTCACAATGGTTGCCTCTTAACTCTGTAAGGTTTCTTCCCCAAGTGCTTGGCGCTCAGTCCAAACCATTGTATAAAAATATGTTACAGTATGGCTGACAGGAACAACAGCTTTCTCCTGAAAATGGAAGATACCCTATTTAATTTGTTTTTAAAAGGAATTTTGCTAGACTAAGGGAAGGACACAATGTGTGAAGCAGATTATCGAATTGTGTGGTTGTTTTTGGGCCCCTTGCTACAAAGAAAACATTGAGGTGTCAGAGCTAGAGAAGAGCAACAGAGCTGGGGAAGGGTCTGGAGCACAAGTCTGACACTGAAGATGCTGGGTTTGATTTGTCTGGAGTAAAGGAGGCTCAGGGGGAACTTTATTACTCTCTACAAGTATCTGAAAAAAGGTTGTAGAGAGGTGGGATCAGTCTTTTTTTCCCAAGTAACAAGTGGTATGACAAGAGGAAACAGCCTCAAGCTGTTTCAGAGAAGGTTTAGATTGACTATTACGAAAATTTTTGTCATGGAAAGCATTTTCAAGAATTGAGACAGGTTGCCCAGAAAAGTGGAGTCACCACCCCTGTAAGCATTAAAAAGATTTGTAGATGTGGCCCTTAGGGACATGGTGGGCTTGACAGAGATTGGTTAATGGTTGGACTCAATGTTCTTAAAGGTCTTTTCCAGCCTGAATGATTCAATGATTCTACGAACAGGAGAAGGGAAAATCCACCCTATGGGGAAATAACAAAACTGCGAAGCATTTTTATTTAGCAAAAAGTGATAAAAGAGTAATGAAGAGAAAAGGAGAAGTAAAACTATTCCTATTCTAGTATTATAATAGTTGGTTTCTTCTTACTTTATGACAGAGGTTACCATCAGACATTCTGTCATACGGGGAAAGACACTAACATTAAAGAAACAGGAACAGTTACTCTTTAAGACAACAACATCCCTGTCTAGAAATGAAAATCCACTCTGCTTGCATCAGAAGTTGAGGCCAACTGTTGATTCAAAAAGATGGTGTTCATATTAAAATAATATTACCATGATACGGAAAAGTAATTTTCTTATGTAACACAGTGCAAACAATACAAACCAAACCCCCATAAAAACAGTGAAAAAAACTGATGAAAAGAACATCCCCATTACACTGAATGTGGTGTATTAAAGCATGCTTTATGCTTTGTTTTTAAAACAGCAAAGCAATACCTCTTGGTCCAGATGAAAGATAAGGAGTGAGAGAGGTACTCGTGGGTGCTCTGACATGATTACTACAGGTTGAAAACATTTTGGCTTTCAACCCTTCCGTGTGAGTTATTTGAGATCCTGTGTGTCACTGTACCTTGGATACCAGGGTAAAGGGGCAGAAGGTCATAAAAATGCATTGTAACCATTTTTACAGGCAATGTCGTTGGAAATAGTATCCTGTTCCATTATTGAATGAAAGCTTTCTAGCCAAAATCTGTCTATTGACCTAGAAATGTTAGTTTGAAAGACTTAAAATCACCCTATTAGATAATTACGTCTTCTGGTGAATAGAAATAAAACTTTATTCCCTTTTCCCCCTTTAGCTGTGTATTTTTATTTAATGTATTAAATGTACCATATCTGTAGGCATCTAGGATTATTATTAAAAATTCCCCTCAAATTTGCTGTTAAAGCAAGAACTTTGGGAGGATTTATTGCTCAGGTAAATTAACCTTGTTTTTTTCCCCAACATTCAGATGGAGATACAGGCTGAAATCAACATGTTGATGTCCTTTTTTTGTGTATATCTAACTTTGTGTGCATATCTAACTTTGTGCGTATATCTACTGTGAAACAGTAGTCTACTACAAAGAGAAAAAAAAAAAAAAAGGATAAAAGAAGAGGGATAAATACCAAAAAACCCTGTACCCAAAGATACAGACTCATATCTGTGTTTTCACAGGACTGGATGTTCTCTTCACATGGTGCTTCATTTAATAATAACATGGGCATGTGCTTAACTCTAGGAATGAAAATATTTCTCTTCAGGAATTTTCAGCCACTCTACTGCTCTACTGCATCAGGGCCTTCACAGTGTTTTCTTGAAATCACCTTTTGGTACAGACTTAATTCTATAGACCTTATTCTAGAACAGGAATGTGGAAATTTGCTCCTACCATAGGTACATGATGAACCCCTGACCTATTGAAAATCATGATTGATTGTACAAACTTAAATACTTCAGTTTTTCGCTTCATACTTCAAGGACTGAATGGGTGAAAAGCCAAAGCAGAGAAAATAGAAATCGCACTGCTCTGTTTTAGCCTAGTTCTCTCTTCTGTGAATTCAAGTTAATACTGTAATGGAAAGAAACAGTATTTGCACAGTAAATATTTGCAAGGTCTGAGCACATTTCACCATTTCACCAGTTTTTTATAGACTTACCGTCAGTAAGAAAAACAATTGTCAAATCATCTCTTGTACCTTCTTGACAAAAATCAGGTTACATTAACATCAGTATTAGGAGACATTTGAGAAAAAATTGCACAGAACTTTTTTTTTATCTCGCACATTGGGGCTGGTATCACCAACAAGTGTGTCACAATTGGAGGTGATAACAGTATCAGAAAAAACTTGGTTTAAATCTAAGGTCCCTGCCTGAGTTTTCTGTGCTGGTGGATACAAAAATCCTTTGCCAGCAAAAGTAGTGTAGCTGTTGCTAAGTCTAATATGGGTATCTAAGAAATTAGCTTTGACTCCTCGTAACAGTATTGTAATACTGACATTGTTCACAGAGCTTATGAGAGAAAACTGATTTTCTGTTGATGCATATGCAATCAGTGTTTGGAAAAAGTGGCATGAGGATAAGAAAACCAATTAATATTAAATTCAAGTTTATACTTTGCAGACTTATTTTCTTCTATTACTTTCACAGCTCTGAGTAACACTATTCTAATAACAAGGTTTCACATTTTTTATGCTCTTGTGATTGATCTTTCCAATAAACATGTTATGACAGAAAAGTTCTCTGTGGATTATTTCCTATCTTTTATATCTATATCTGGAACGTGAAAAAAACCCAGACATTATGGAAGCTTTGAATTTCGTCACTACCTTTTAATGATCTGTACTTTGGAGAAGGAAGTTTTAGAAGAAGGCCATTATAAAATACGGTACAAAATACAATCCCAGCTTCTTCTACAGATTGGAATGGGGGGCATTCTGTTAGAAGAAACCTGTTGCCTGATTTTACTGATCATCTGTTTTAACATACATTTATATTTTTTCACAGCCTCTGGCACTGAAACTGTCATGCAGACAATGCAGGAGTAATTTCACATTTGCGGTGATCTCTGATTCTCATTACCAGTAGGTGGGGAGACTAGGTGAGTGGCTCAGTGAAAACAGACAACTACTTTGTAACACCAAAGCCAAAGATTCACATAAAATAAAACAAAAATAAAAATATGTGCTACTTTTGTTGGGGGCAGAGTTAATTTTCTTCGTAATAGCTGCTATGGGGTTATGTTTCAGATTTGTGTTGAAAACACTGCTGATAATACAGAGATGTTTCTATTATTGCTAAGCAAGGCTTACACAGAGCCAAGGTCTTCTCTGCTTCTTGCATCACTCCACCAGCGAGGAGGCTGGGGGTGCACAAGGAGTTGGGAGGGGACACAGCTGGGATAGCTGACCCCAACAGACCACAGGGATATTCCATACCATGTGGCATCATGCTCAGTATATAAAGCTGGGGGAACAATAAGGAAGGTAGATGTGCAGGGTAATGGTGTTTGACTTTCTAAGTCACTGTCACATGCGAGGGAGTCCTGCTTTCCTGGGGATGACCGAACACCTGGCTGCCCATGGGACGTAGTGAATGAATTCTGTGTTTTGCTTTGCTTGTGTGCACGGCTTTTGCTTCACCTCTTAAACTGTCTTTACCTCAATGCACATATATTTTTCACTTTTACTCTTCCAGTTCTCTGATCCCACTGCTAAGAGTGTGAGGGACAGGTTGTGTGGTGCTTAAGTTGGGGTTAAACCACAACAAAATACAATAACTAAACATGAAAACAAGGAAACAAACTCTAAAGAATGTGAAGAGAACTGTGACAACATGGCTATAGTTAACTCAGCCTCCACTGAAGTCAGCAGGTTTTTTTAAATTTATTTTGATGGGATTTGGACTGGAGAACTGAGACGACCAATTACCCCTTTCTCTCACGGTTGTAGCAAGCCTCTTCCCTGTGCCCACGAGAGGCACTGTGCCTACCAGAAGTGTAATATGTCTTGACATTTGTTCCTTAATATAGCTCAGTCCCATAGGAACCTGACATGTGGCTTGCTGTGCTAAATAGACCACATTTTCTTCAGAAACTTTCATTTCTGTAATCTTGAGTGTGTGATGTGCTGCCCTCAAGGAAGCTTACCTCTCTCGCTTCAAATTGAGCTGCTATGGAAAAACGCCTCCCACAAGAGAGGCTTCAGGGAAAGTTAGGTTAAAAGCATAGATTTGTGGAGGAGCCACTTTTTAAAGGATGTGCAGCCAGGCTTTTCAAGTGGTGCTTCAAAACTGGGAAACATCCTCAGTAATGGGGAGGTGGGAACACCATGCAGGAAAACTTGGGTGACCTGGATAACAACTGAGATGGAAATTGGCATTATGGTAGACAGGGTCATGTAGTGAAGGATTATTAAGGCTCTGATATGTCACCAGCGGTAAATAAGGGAAGAAGAGAAACTGGGTGCGTGAGTCAGCTGCAGGATGAGTATAAAACAGCACTGGAAAGAAGCAAAGGCAATCCTAGAATGAAAACTGGAGAAAGCTTTTCCAGTAGAAGTAAGAAAGTATGACTGCACTGTGCAAGACCCCAAGGAGGTCATAATCTAAATACTCTGCACAGTTTTAGTCAGCCAAACTCCAGCATGATAAGATGAAATGAGAGTGTGTGTAAAGAAGAGATAATTTATCAGGCAAGTGGAATACCCATGTTACAATCAAAGTCTAAAATAACATGGTTTTACCAAGTGAAATCTTCCCATCACTAGGTCAAAGTGGGTAAAACACAGAGAGGGAAAATGAACAATTTAAGGTAAATGACAGTGTTGGTGCAAGACCAAATAAGTATAAATATGCAAGGATTCCTTGCATTGTGGTGGAGAAGTAGCTGAACTGACCATGGCAGTGCTGCACACCAAAGGAGCAAGTGGTCAGCTCAAACCAAACAACTCAAGCATTTCTCCACAACACATCTACAGGTTCTATGGGATCCTTTCCCTTTGACTGCTGCAAAGAGAATGGCTTTCATGAGCTCAAGAATCAGTCAAATTAATACATGGGAGAAAAAAAGTCTCAGTGAGGTCTATTAAACAGCTTTCAGCTGAGGAGATTGCTGAACTGAGAATGAGCTGGGAGATCCTTGAGCTAAGAAACTGTGATAGTTTTGCCCCATTGTTATTTGCTTCCATGGACATTCATTGTTGATCACTGTTTTCAGTGTGTTTCCAGTACAATTTCTCACAAAACAAAAGCTAATCAAAGAGAGAAACAATGAATGTAACACCTTCCGCGAGAAATCTTCCCAAAAACCCCACACCAAAACTACTATAATTTCCCAACTATTTTCTTTCTACTTAAGGGCATGGAATTTTTACATGAGGAGCTTCTTTCCTGCCTGTAGTCTCCAGAAAACAGAAATATCCATCAGCATGGCAGACAGTGACTTCAGTGTGAAAGGACAGGGGGTTTTTAAAACATGTGATAAGAAGAGCAGAAAGCAGTAGGCTTTGTCATTTGAGAAAGCATAGTTCAGAGGGCATCCAAGATGCAATGGAATAAGACAAAATGAAGCAGTGTATCATGAAATTGCCAGTTTTCCAGGACTGAAAATTGAGACCTATACCAGAAATTGTTTTGGTGCCTTTGTTTATAGAAATGACTGCTGGAACACAACGAATGAGTGTGTTGGTGGATGAGATTTGTGCATGTGAAAGGGTACCTAGAAGTCAGTTCAGTAATATGAGCAGGTGATCAATCTCTGTGTAACAAATCTTTCTTGTCTCCTCCCCTAGGGGATACCTATCCATTTCTGTAGTTCTTGTCCATGAATAGAGAACAGTTTTTTGAGTGTTGGCTTTTATTTTTTAGTCTTTTTAGTTTTCTTCCCCCCCCCCCATTTTTTTTTCTCGTAAGGAAGGCTGTTATGATACAGTTATCAAAATTATTAGAAATGCCTCTGCCCAAATTAAGGTACAAACGAGACCAAATGCCAAAGTCAATAGTATGGGTTTTATTTAATGGTAGATGTGACGCAGAAAGAGAGATAGAAAGAAATAGAGAAAAGGAAGGGGTGGGGAAGAAGAAAGAGAATGACAGAGAGAGATTAAGATAGAAACAGTATCACCACTCTGTTTAACCCGGCAGCGTCCTGTCGGTCCAGTTATTCTGGTCTTCTTAGTGGTGAGGGTTTCCCAAAAAAACATGGAGTCCAATGGATTAATATACACGTCTGGCACCTCCCCTTCTAGGGGGAAACTTTGCAGTCTCTCGTAACAAGTTTGTTGTCTCACTTGGATCACATGATGTCTTTCTGATGGTGGAAGGCTTCAGGAATGAATTATGGAGGCGCTCTGGGGGTCTTTGGTGGTTTATGACCCCTTCTTAGCTGCCTCTCACATGGATGTCCCATGTGTACATGGCCTTCTCAGGGTGGGGGTTGGGGGAGGGGCAGGGCAGGGCATTACTCCTTTGGTTTGGAGAGGAGAGATTTCACCATCACACACCCAAACCCCTTCTCCCCCACCACCCTCTGAGCCCAGCTGAGGCTGATTCTCAACACAGATACATTCTTCTTTCCTGAGCTTTGTTTACTTCTCCTCAAACTTGAGATGATCAGACAATAGTCTTATCTCAAGTTCCCAGTCATAGTCCAAATTCCAGCTGGGAGGCACTTGGAGGGGGGGCTGCTTTGGTGACCACAGACTGTTGCTTCCTTACAGTTTGACAAAAAGTCTTTCTATGATTTTGACAATGTTTAAGACATTACTGACATTTCAGTCCATCACAGGGCCCCCAGCTATTTCTACAATACATTAAAATGGCTCACTCATATATTCCCAAGTACTCTGCCTCCAGAGTACTGATTGGCTGATACTATCTGCACCCAAAATAAAGAGAAAAGATGTTTTACATAAACAATCAGAAAGCAACTTGTTTCTAGGAACGTGTTCCTCTTTACACTCTGTACTTGGAAAAATCTTTTCTGCAACTTTATATATTACTGTTCCCTACTGTAAATCTAGATATTCTAGTTATTTATGTAATAGATATTCTTATTGGAAACTATTTGCTTGAACATTACACAAAAATGTAGCAAGAGCATCCATACTTGGCTCACTATTTATTAGTTATGAATGTTTTACTGCTCAGTGCAAGGGTACATTTAGCTGTACGTGTTAAGGAGAGGAAAATTCGGATTGCCTTTCTGGTCTCCACTACCTCAGCCTCTGTGCAATCTCCTGGGGCTTTATCTTTTTATTTCTTTTCAGACAGCCCTGACCTTCACATATTTGTTTATTTTTATGTACCCAAACACTTATCATGACTTTTCTACAGCTGCAGCAATTTCTGGAGCGAGGAGACCAGTTGGAAAGTCAAGTCCAAGTGAAGTAGCACCACATCTTAAGGCAGCAAAATCTGTTTTTCTCATTGTTTTTGTCCTTTCTGTGCTTTGCAATTTTTAATGCTCTGCATGTTTAGCTGACTGTCACTATTGATAGAGCAAAGATTTTCTCTGAACTGCCCGTGATCAAGCCCAAGTCCATTTTAATGGACATATCAGGCATATGTGAAATTTTGGCTGCAGTTGAACTGTGAGAACTGGGAGCATGCTGTCTGCATTCTGAATTCATGCCAGGATCCCTGTCCTCCCTAAAAAGGAAAACTGGAAGCCGTGGACTCAGATCTGAGGCTGGGAAGAAAGGGCACCTCAGGGAGCACGCAGCTCCTCACACCCTGTGAGATGACCAAGCAGTGCAAATGCGTCACCAAGGCCCTTCTTCCCTTATGCTGAAGGATAAAACCTCCTTAGACTTAAACTGCATCTAGAATGCTCCTGTTCAAAAGACTTTGCAGGACTGGGAGGACTGCAGAACGAGAAAGGAAAAGGGTAACAGGAGGATGCAAGTGTTCGCAGCAGAGCTGGCTGAGCAATGCCACACCCATCACAGGAAATCTCCATCTCAATGGATTGCATAAGGTTTGCAGGAGAATTTGTTGTCTGAACTCTAGATGTCATTACTTGCTCCATATGTTGCTACCACAAAAGATGGAAAAGGAATTATAAGATAAATTTAAAAGCATACATTAACAATATTGGCAATATATGGCTTTGATTTTATTCCTTGATTAATTCAATTTACTTTTCTTTGGAAATTTTTTTCATCAGTAAACTGTGAGATAACAGAAGTTCTTCAGACAACATACTTTTTTATCAAGCTACTATGGTTACTGACTGTTCTGATAATGACTTAGTATCTTGAGCATGTAAATTTGTTATTATTCCGAAAATTTCAAGATGTATTTTTTCTTAAACTGCAGATATGAGTATTTACTAACAACTGCTTAAAAATTTAACTTTATAAAAGATGACATTCATTCTTTTAACAAATATTTTTTAATAAACATGTCCAGATTTCAGTAAACATAGGAGCTTTCATTTCAAAATATTATCTGCCCCTGGGTTCTCTATTAAAAAACCAGTATTGTTTTCATTACAATTAGTTTTGAATAAAAATATATTTCAGGCAGGTCCTATGTTGTCTGGCCTGCAAATCACAAAGGGGAAAAGCTTATAGACTTTTTTCTTCTTTCTTCTTTTTTTTTCAACATTTACAGTGATTTACACCCACAGAGCCTAATGTATTCTCTCTGAAGTGCAATACAGGATGGTGTCTTCTTTATATCATTTGGAAAATCAGTCATGATTAGAATCATATTCAATTACCATTTATTTTACTTATGCTAAGAAGTTATGTATGGTGTTATTGAGTAACAAAATACTCTGAAAAGTCAAAAGTTTTTTTCTGTGACTACTTTAAATTTGTTTCACCTGTGAAAAACTAATATTAAACTCCAATGTTTCTTTTTCCTTTTTTTTTGTTTAATATCTGTTAATTTTTTCTCCTCCTTTATTTTCTTTTTTATAGCAATAGTGGCTCAAGAACAACTACTGAAATTGCAGATAAATATAAAAAACACTCCTATGAAACTTAAAAAATAAACAGCCTCATTCTATCCCTGGTCTGTGATCCCTTTTCCTTTAGCCTGCTGTGTGTCTCTGAACGTATTCATTTTTGGAACAGTTAATTACCATACCAGATTCTCATTTAAAATGTAAGAGCTTTCAAACAAAATAAGTTCCATATTGAGACCCTAGCAGCAAAGCGCATCTGCATAGCAGAGCCAAATGAGAGATGTGCAGCAGGACAGGTCCAGACGGCAGTTTTTTGAGGAAAAGTACTTGATTCTTCTCCCCTGTCTCCAGTCTGAGCATGGCAGCTGTATTGTGCCTTGCACTGCGGATGTGTGACACAGTGCAAAGGTTGACACAATGCTGGGAAAGCAGAAGAAAAGTGAATGGGACTGTAAAACTCCCTCTTTTGGCTCAGTGGGGAGTCTTCAGAGTTTACTTCAGCAGAGAGGAACTCATTTCGAGTTTTCCTTAAACAAAGCGACACTGTAAGAGGAGCAAAACTACCTCCTCTCTTTTTGTTTGCATGTCTTTTTACTTTAATCACTCTTAGCATGAATACTGTACAGTTTCTCATCCCATAAACATATGCAAAGATGGTATTTTCCTTTATTCCTACAGGATTTCTAGCAATTCTCCAATATTTTTCTATTAACGTTTACATATCTCAATCCATAATTTAGCCAATACCACAAAGCACACAGGCACACAGACACTTTCAGCAGATAATCATAGAAGTAATTAAAAGCTACAGGAAACTCAGATACTCTGTCCAAATAGCTGTAGGCACTTCCATAATTTGCACTTACACTCTTTTATGTTGATGACATTTTATGTCACCTTCACATCTCTAGTATCTATGGCCCTAAGTTGCTCTTCTACTAATCTGCAGTCCTGATTATCACAGATGAAAGATCTTTTGTGTCTTGAGAAACATATATAGCAGTCAGTCTCTCTACCTATTTTATCAGTAGGACTTTTATTAATGTATCTTTTTGTTAGTTTTCTACAACATCACTTGCAACTATAAAACTAATCTCTTATCTCTGGAAAAAATAGCTTTAGCTTGGAAAACTATATTGAAAACACTGTATGAATGGTCATGCTAGTACCTTTTCAATGCAAATAGATACATGCTACTTTTAAACTCCCTAGCCAAGTTTATTGAGTCTTGCTGGATTAGCCAAATGAAAGAATAATCAGTACAGAAGGTGTTGGTCTGTTGAACCATTCTGTGTTAACCATTATCCTAGTCTTAAAAGCATGAGAACTCAGGTGGCAGTATCTCAGGCTCCCCAAAGCTTTAAGCTGCTCTCCTCAGTGAGCAAGGAAGCCATTACATTTCTTCCTACCACAGATCATTATTTACCGTCAAACATGACTTATCTACCTACAGTGTAACAGCTAAGCTCACTACAAGTTAGAAGTAACCCAAATAGCAATGATGCTAACAGGAATGAACTAAGTTATAATCACCAGTTTATGTGATAGCAGCCTAAAGAGATTATATTGCTTTTCAAAAAAAAAAAAAAAAAAAGGAAGAAATAAATTGTGAGAAATCAAATGCAAGCACCAGGTTTCTCTCAAGACTCTCCAAATGCCTACAGTTACCCACATGCTCAAGCGTTTGGCTGTCTTAAAGTGCTAATGTTGAGAAATATTCAAAGGGTAAAGCAAGAACCTCTTTAACAAATTTTGCCATCAACGAAATGCTTATTGTCACCAAAGTATTGCTCACATTGTTTCTCTTTGTCTCTGAATAAAATCAGCTGTGGACTATATGTGGGCATAAAAGATGGAGAGATAAAGGGTTAAGAGAAGGGCTTGATTGCCTGTACTGTTTAATTGTTAGCACTCTCCCCAGCAGTTTTGATCTGTATCAAGCAGCACTCTCACAGGCAGTGCTCAAGCACGAACAGGAAATAGATCAAGGGATGTTTCCAATGGACAGTGGGATGCAGGGGAGACTGGGGCAACCACGCTATACCACCAACACTATGAGCCAACAGACAGTCCCCCAATCTCTTTGTTTCCTAGAATATTTTGCAGACAAAGCTTATTCTGAGGGTGTAGATTTTTGTGTGAGCTAACCATCAGGTCATTTGAAGAGATTGCCTGTCCTTAAAAGCAGCTGGGACACAGTGAAGCCAAAACCCTTGGCATGGATCTGACTCTACTGCTGTCCTCGGTGCCCCACTCCCCACCTGCCCAGGCTCCCTGTTACTCTCAACTCCTCTTCTCCACTCTGCAACTGGGCAGGAGACTAATTTGGCTGGAACTGGAGAGGCACAGATGGCACCAGGATACCGTCTCCAAATGTACCAACTGCTGTCAGCACCTCCAAAATGGCTCTGTTAATAGTCTGTGCAGTGGAAATGGAATGAGAGGTGAGAAACACTGAGTTCTCGAGTTGTTAATATTAACTTAGTGCAACCTTTTCCCCCTTCATTTTTAAAAAATAAGTATTCAGTAGACTCCCAAGTTCCCACCATATTTCCTCTGAGCTACAGTAGCACAATAAATGGAGCTCACTGTAAGGTACCCTTAAAATAAAACAGAACTGGCATTTTCTTAGTTCTAAAATGGGTGGAATGATTCATCAGGAAAGAAAATATGTGGCAAAAAGTGAGGTCTTTCTAAGACATCTGGTGTTTGTAAACAATGAGATAGAGTAATCTAAAAGCAAAGACAAAGCTTTTCCTAGCTTTTGAAAGCCCATTTATTCCACTGGATATGGGTACTGCTCCCTCCCCTATTCCTTTTATCCCTATTCCTTTTATCCTCTGTTTCTGAGGAACAATAGTGTATATAATATTCAGAATTCAGTCTAAGAAAAAATTCATCTTGTCCAAAATTATACTGACTTAAAAAGAAAAAATAAAAAGCCTCTACATTTTGTTTTTTTTATGCAAGTAAAAAAAAAAATATATATTTTTGCAGTTACCTTTCACATATTAAATATATAATAAAAGATGAGATTAAGAATTGTAGGTGTCTTAAGACAAGAAAGCTTTCATTTTTTCTGATACTGTCCATGGCTTTACTCTTTCTACATTCCTGAGGTATATCATGGGTCATGAATCCAAAAGTTGTTTTCCCAATCTACTGTTACAAGTAGATTATGAAACCTCTTATAGACCGTAAAGAATGTATGATATGCACAGTACACTCCTACTACATATGTATCTTATCAGCTAAGCATATACTGGTATATTTCCTGGTATACAAAATTAAAATGTAGCTTCATTGTGACAGCAAAAAAAAAAAAAAAACAACAGTAAAACTCCTCCATCCTGGATATGAATATACTTTCTCTCTCTGAAAAATATATGCAATAGGAAAAGCTAGCATTTTAATATCTCATATTTGTCATACTTGAATAGCAGAAATATTACTTCCCTCTCCCCCACTAATAATGGATCATTCACCCATTTCATGAGTATGCAAAATCCCAGGAAATTCAGCATGTTCTTTGTAATAATTGATTTAAAAGTCCTTTTAAATACAAACTATCTTCTCTCTCTATCCATGCATGCACCTATTCATCCTTCTGTTATGCTTTATTTCTTAGTTTCTGTATTTTGTGTCACTTCCGAAAACATGGAAGACACAAGAGAGCAAATTTGTTCTGTTTGTCAAATGTCTCCAGGGAATCCTTCCAGTAGAATTTAATTTCAAGTGTAAATAAGAATCTATAAAAGTCAGTCAGAAGTTCATAGGCCTTAGTATCCTTTTTATTGATGGGTCTTGGGGTCAGATTCAGTTGAGGGAATCTTTACTTGTGGGGATGAGTTTTTTCAATTATTTATCCTCCTTCCCCAGCCAACAGGTAGTTTCATGAGCAAGTGCAGCATTATCTATCTCTGATATAACACCCTGACAATGTTGAAATGATATGATGATCTCAGACCCTGTAAATCATATTGTTAATCTGCTAAACTGGTTGATTAGTCTGGGACTGATGTAGGATATAAAGAAAGATGATAGTTGAACTGAAAGCTAACTGATAGGGACTGGGGGGGGATAGGAAAATTTCTGCCTTGGTTACTTGGTTTCTTGTCAATCTTCAATGGGCATGATACTGCCACTAAGTCCTAGAAGCTTTGCTTTAGCCTGGTGGGAGTTAATCAACTTTTTAACCTTTTGAGGAGAAATCAGAGAATGGATAAAGTCTAATGAAAAGCACTGTTCAGACAGTTTCAGAGAACATCAGGCCTGCTGTTCAAATGCCTGTTTTCTCTAATCAATATCTTTTCCTTGGTAGATGCTATAACACAGCAATATAAATCATCACATTTTCCTTTGGGTAAATACTATGAACAAAGAAAAATTTAAGTGGAAGGAGGTGTTCACTTTCTGAAACAGGTGTCCTTGTATGTGGTGGGTGATCTACCAGCATGTCATAACTTCGAGAGAAGAAAATTCAAAATTAACAAAAACGTTGTGTATACCCAAATAAATTCCATGGGTGTTTATCTAGTTAGCTTTAAAAAGCCCAAATTTTACATGTACTCCGAAGTCTAATGGGGATGTATGGTAGAAAATGGCATAAAAAATTAATTGAATGGCTTCTATACTCCTCAGAGCTAAATAACTGAAGACCAAAGGACAAAACAGGTAAAGGCAAAAGAGGACAGGACAGAAATTGTAAAACATCTTTTAGAGATTTTTCTTTGTTACACAGAATTTGGCAGCATGGGACATTTCACCAGAAACTCTTTTTAAGAGGTTTCTAGTATGATTTCCCAAATACAAGACCTATGGCTAAAATTCTACACACCAGAGGGTTTTCCTGTCTTGTGGTTTATATGACTAGGTGCTATAGCAGTCTGCAGTGGATACACACCAACCACAGGGATGAGTCACACAGAGGAAATTAATTCATCATTAACGAAGATGAATTCACTTGAGACATCTTAGCAATTGAGACAGGTTAAAGTGTGTCAGCGTTGCCAAAGAGGAAATATGTAAGGAGTAGGCATGGGAATAATGCCCATATTTTGCTGGCTCTAGAAACTTTTTACAGAAGAGCTAAACTATTATTAAGTATTTCAGATGTCAGTTGGGAATGACAATAATACTATAAACCTTTCTTCATCATTGAAATGTAAAATCCAAACAGAATTAATATCAGGAAGTGTCTGGACTTTTTAACAACACTTTCTATTTTTGATTTGAAATGCATTTCATGCAGTTGATACAGAATGAAGAAGCCAAGATGGCCATAGATAACTATAAAAGCATTCATTAGTGTGCCATGAAAATGAAGTTCAGCATTATTCTCTAGCATTAAGCAGCACCATCCTTGATTTTTTTGTTCACAAAAGTTGTGAGATATACACCTCTGATTATGTCCTACAACATTTTAAAGAATTATACTCCCTGAATCATTACAGAATACAAATCTTTCCAGGTTAACAGATATTCTGTGGAGAGTAAGACCTCTCATACCTCTACTCACAAGGAGACATTTTGATTTTGGCATTTGCTTTGCCCCGAAGTGCAACAAACACTGAAATATTTAATGTAAGGAAAAAGAAAAAAAAAAAAAAGGTTTGACAATGTTGACACGAACTATTTTAAGCTAGGAAAAAACACTGTACTGTTCCCAAATGGAAACATGATGTTAGGTTAGTCAGCTAATCACTGCTCAGTTTTGGTGAATGTGAATGAAGATTAGAGATTGTGGTTAAGAATGGAATGTGTAGTTGGAGATGTTATGATCACCTGTTAGGAAAAGGCCAACTGGGTCCACAATTCTGGAGACTGTAACAACTCTGTTTTGATTTGGTATGGTTTGGGTTTTCTATCCTAATTTTCAGTTTCACTTTATTCATAGCTAATTTATACCCATTTGATCTTTGGTCAACTTCATCTATTGGTTAAAAATATTTGTTTCTATGCCAGCTGTTTATCCAGTCTTATATGTAACATGAGAACAATTTCCACCTACCTCATTATGGTTTCCCATTTTATGACACTAGCTAAGCCTTGCTACCTTTTCCATTTCTCATAACAAAAAAATTTACCTCACCTGACAGTATCCCAGCTCCACTCTTGAACACATGAGAGTGTGATGGACAAGAATAGTTAAGATTTTTCTCTTCCTTTGTATCCCAGTGTTTATCCCCTCCATACAAGGCTCTTGCGGTTCACCCAGTATAACAGAGGAGACATTTTACACCATTTAATGGTATGTTTTACTACTTGTTAATGCTCTCTAAGATTGGTACAGGTTCTGAGCTGAACTCACTGAATCAGTACCATTTCAAACTGATCTCAAAGGCTGGGTCTTGGAGTCACAGCTGAACTGTACATGAATGGTTTTCAGCAAGGCTGAGGTCGACCAGCAGAAATCATACACTCAGCCTTACATCTTCTGGCTAGCGCACAAAAAGAATAACCCATTTTGCCTTTTCGTTGTCTAATTGCTACTATTTTTTACCCTATTTTGTTGAGTCAACAATCAAACAGAAGTGACTACTGATTGTCAAGAAGTTACTTTAAATGTTTTTTTTTTTTTTTTTTTTTTAAAAATTACTTTCTTATTGCTTCCTGGTGTGTGGTTCACCATAGAGTGACTGATGTGTACCAGCGTAGCTTACACTTGCTGGTAAACCAGAGAGTACTGGGTTTCATGATCTTATGTTTAGATTTTCTCTGGTTCTCAAGCTCACCAGATAACAGAGGAGCCTCTGAATCATTCTGTAGTAATTTCTGTGATCGTGTGGTTGTCATGTCCAGCATTAGGTCGAGAAAGTCTTGGGAGAACTTAAAGAGAAAAGAGATATCACTATGTTTCAATTGTCTGCTTCTCAGTAATATGTAGCCTACCAATCAGCATAGCATGGTGTTTTTAACATAAAAAAGCACCTTGAACTTCCTTATTTTGACTTATAAATGTTTTTAGGTATGTGAAAATCAGACTTCACAGCATGAATTTTGGTGTTCTGTCAGTGCTTCTGTTACCGTGTGAAGAATATATTTAAGAAAGGAGTTGTGGCTCAAGGTCTCAGCAAATCTTCATCCTGGTCATCCTCTGCACACACACAAAAAAAACACTGCCCTGATGCTACCTGCAGGCAGTGACTTTTCAGGTACTTGAATGTTTCCGATTCACAGAAGGTAACTGGATTTACCTGGGTGGTGACACAGAGAAGTTAATAGAGAAAGACAATGCTTACTTGTTCTTTTTTTTCATTTGAGGGAAGATGCACTTAAACTTCTATGTAAACCTGGACTGAGAGAACAGACTGGCTCATGTATTTATTCCTGTGGCAAGGAGAAATCCACAGTCGGCCTGAGGAAGTCCAGGAACCCACAAAAAGGAGACAATGAGGATCCCAGTAGGAAACAGATATAACAAGAGAGAAGTTGCACTCCAGCAATTCCTCACCTCTTCTTTGCTCATAGACTTCTACATTATGGTCAAAAACATATTTGAGTTTGCTTGGACAGTAGAAAACTCTTTACAGAAAAAACTGTGACCACTGAGGACTGATGTGGAGGGAATAGCAATTAGAGATGTCACTTATTCCAGAATACTCCAAAAGTATGTTTTGCACTGATTTGTAGCCAAACCAATGGCATAGAACTTCAAAGATTGTGGAAATAGAAACATTTTTATTTCCTATTTCATTTCACTGTTATCTCATTGTGAGAATTTCTATGGCCAAATATACCCCTGTGTAAAAGGTTATTCCAGAGTTCAGTGGGACATATGTACTGTGTACCTAGTTAGACACTTCCACACCTCCTACAGCAGTTCTGTTCAACAGTGTTAAATATTAAGCAAGGCTGTATAACACATTGATAATTTTCCCCCAACTGCCAATGCCCAAACACATGCAGAAAAGACAGCCAAACTACTTTCTTCATAAAAACCATGAAACAAATAATAACTCATATTTCCTAGTCTTATTAATAAATATAAATAATTGAAGAAAGTCCCTTAAAGGACTCCCCAAAACAAAATGGGTTTAATCTTCATTAAGAGAGATTCTTACTTTTTTTCTCCTTTGATAAGATTGAAGAATGTGGGTGTATGAACAGAAATTGAAGAGAGACATTAATTCTATTAATATCTTTATTTGATCCTTCCATGATGAGAAGACTGCCTGGAACACCTTCAACTGTGTTGCCTCTGGAAACACATCTTTTGGAATTTTTGTGATTACACAAAGCCCAAGCTCATAGGGCAGGCAGTTCTCCTGGCAATTGTGCTGCTGCTCTGGGACCATGCTGAGGGACGGTTTGTGCCATCTCTTGCCCTGAAGGACAACATGGAAGAGATGGTTTGGGGAAAGGCTGGATCAATGTACAGCCACTTTGCTTGGATCTGCAGAGCCAGCATGCTAAGATGGATGGGAGAAGAAGTAAAAAGAAAAGCTCCATAAAAGAGGGGGGCGGGGGGGAAAGGGGTGTGTGATACAGTCTTTATAATGGACCAGCACAGCTTCATACCAAGCAGGGTTGTAATGCTAAAGAGAACACAAAACACTTATTTTTTTCGTTTTTGTTTTTGCCCAAGCATTTTAAAAGAGACAGAAAGAATTTCATTCTTCAACAGTAATCTTTGAAAACACCTTGCTTCTCGTGAGAGTCTGTCACAGCCCTCCCACACCCTTTGCTGTCCAAATAAACTTTGTGAGGGAATGTTCTTTACATTCCCTGTTGAGCATATATAGAAAAGATCGCTCTGGCACGGCCCGCTCTCTGTTGACAACAGTGTTTCCTGTTATTGTGAAGGAGTCACAGGCCTGCCTCCAGTCCAGATCTGGGGAGAGCTGGTGTCACAGATGTTTTTTCAGGTGTAAAATGCCTGTTGGCCACACAGGCCGTTCACACAGGATAAAATGGGTGTCTTCAGCTTGGCTCGGTGTGTCTGTTTCCTCACTGCTGTGCTGAACTACGTCCTTTTTTTGCAGCAGTGGTGAAACTAGGGAATGTGGAAGAGAGTTTAAAACCCTTCCTGTTGCCCATAGGAAATGTTCTGAAAACCTGAGATTTCACTTTTTGTGCATATTGTGGGTCAGCTAGGGCAGGGGGAGAATAGGGAATTGTGAGTTCAAGGACTGCTTGATAGGAAAGGCTTTCTTTTTGCTGGAAGAATGTGGTTGAACTTTCTCCCTGAAGAAGATTTATCCTGTTATGATTTCAAGGACCCTTAAAAAAGCCAGCAGTAGAGAGCCACCCACGCAAGACAGCAGCATAGCAGCTGCATAACAACAATAACATGGTTAATGACTGCAAATACAGTGTAATATTATGAAAAGGTCACTGTGAGAGGGTATGCTGCTGTGCTAGAGCTTATGCAGGTGTTGTGGCTGTATCCATAATAGTATCATATCACTGATGGCAGGGAATTATTAGATACCGACCTTCCCTGTATCAACCTGGAAAGAACTTTGCATTCCATAAACTTATTTAACCCCGACATAAGTGGTTTTACAGTGCAGTAGCTACTTCACTGAATTGAAAACTCATTTCACTGTCACTTTGATGTACTGTCAAAAATGTGCTTTTCTTTTTCTTTTTAGTACAAAATCATTCTTGCTTTGTAAACTCTTTGTGTTAGATAAGTGAGAATATTCCTCCTTCTTAAAATGATTGTTTTGATGAAAAGTAGACTTGCTTGATATTACTTTTCCAGTAAGATGTGAAAAGGAAAACTGTGGTCTTCTGTAAAAGTGAAAAATCATTGCTGAACTGTGTTTGTTTAAAAAGAAAGCTCCAAGGCCTGGGACCTGCTATTGCAATGAGGGCAGTCTAAGAGTTTGGATGATCCATTTCTCCATTCTTTCACTCGTTTGTTTTTTCACAATGGTTCTTCAGTTTGTTGGAGACATTCCTGAAGTTGACAGGACAGTCAATATTTTATATTAAAAAGCAGTTTTTAAATATTGCATGGAAATATTGGAAAAATGGAAAAATAAATGGTTTGGCAAATAAATATTTGGCATGCTTCTAAAATGTTATTAACTCTTCTCTGCTATTCAACATACTTGCATCATTCTTTGGTGAATTCATATGAGCAGAGGTCTAAGATCAGTGAGCAAACCCAGAAAAATATCCAGGAGTGCTGAAGAGAATCAAAATATTTTCAAATAGTACCCCTGTTTATCTCGTATTTTGAAATTTGAACCCATTCTGAGAAATACTATAGCTGTGGAAAAGAGGTAATAGTGACAGTATAGTCATACTTTTACTTTTTTTTTCCCCCCAGAGAAAAGACAACACAAAAGGAACAAAGTCCTGGGTTCTCTATCTGATGCATCAGGAAAGTCACCAGTATGTTCTTCAGAAACAATAACTCTCAGCTCACACCTACAGACACAGATACACACAAATACATGTGAGTGTGCATATACTTACTTATGAACAACTATCACTAATAGAAGACTTTTGTCTACTCCAGTGATAACAAGTGAAGAGACAAGATCTGATTGGTTTGATCACATAATAAAACAGTTTATTTTTATTCATCATCTTTTGTACAAACATGCAATGAAATTCTTCAAAGCCAGTTTATCTACACATTCCTGAATGGTGCAACTAAAATGCTCAGTTTTACAGGAAGCATCTGTGCATGTTGCAGGGCAGGGGTGAAGATGGAAACAATGGCCAAGTTTCAGGAGAATGATTGAGTGCTGGAAAACTGGGAAGTTCATGCAATGAAAATACACTTTTTTTAGGCAGTTAAAGAGGCTCTGCCTACTGAGCAGATGACTCCTGGAAGGAATTTGAAGAGAATTAATGGGAATGGCTATTTCAGATGGCAGAAGGAATCAAAATAGAAAGCCAGTTCCTTAGGCCTGAACTGTCTCCTTTCAAGTCTGAAACATACTTCCTTTCTGTCTTGGATCTTTTTTATGCAGAGCTCTTTATCCTGCTCTGGTAATTACAGCCCGTAAGGAATGCTCCAGGGGGAAGAAAATGGAGCGAGCTCTGCCTACGACCCCCTCATCACTTGGGACGAGGTGGCTAGGACTTGCAACCTTTCTGGCTATTGTTCATTCATACTGTTTGCATATTTGCTCAACCTACCCCAACTTACCCCTCAAACTGCCTGCCTGGTCTCTTGCAAGAGTACTCTACCTGCTAGGGGATCTTGCAGCTTGTAAACAGGCCCTGGTTGAGTATTCACGGTTAGCAACAGGAAGGACATGTGACAAATATAAGATGATAGATTTTAGAAGTAGATCAGAGTAGACCTTGGGCACTGAAAAATTGACATTATTTGTATTTTGGGCACTAGTAGATACATATTCACATAATAAATATGAGAGAAAGTGGCTTGATTTGTCAAAATACATTATGTTGAACTGAATAGAAATTAAATTATAGAAGTTTGTACTTAGATTTTTTTCATTTTAAGGTCTCTTGCTAATAATAGGCAAAGCTGCATATACAGTGTAGGTTCAATAGATGTGATTTTGAGAAATTATGACAATCTCCAGTTTCTGCTCAAAAATAATAGATACAGGAAGAGTTTGAGCTACAGATTTTAATAATGCTCTAAGAAATTTAATGCTTACACATAAACTCAATTTTGAATCACATGGTGGAAATCCTTTTGGTTTAACTGTGGCAAAATTCTTACAATGGTCTTGCTATTTCCTAATTTTTTTTCTCTCTTTTGGACTATGATATCCCTTATTTTCTCTTTTGTACAGTTTTTCTTTAGCTTCAGTTTGTTTTTTGATCCACAGTAATGTATTATTGTTACTAATTCTTTCAGAGGATATGGAGCATAGCTGTTCCATTTGTAGTAAAAAATCACCCCAATACTTTAGTATACATGAAAAAAGGAGAATTTTCTATTTTCATGAACAGAAATTATTTTATTAATAGGATTTGTAGGATTTCAGTATCACCAAAACCCAACATCTATGATTAGGAACTTAAATACCGAAACAGATCTCAGCTTGGATCATCAGTGGTCTTCATATCTTACTGTGGATCAAAAATTAAAGAAAAGATAAGAAAAACTGAGTGGCGTCGGTATAGGGGCCTTTGATCTGCTGTGCTTCCTCATGTGCTGGGTTAGGTGTTCAGGAATGCAGGTAGTAGCTGAGACATTCTTTCACTATCAGAGGTGGTGGCTAGTTACAGGCAAAAAAACAAGGGACGTTACTGTATAGCGGTGTACATGCATTATGGTCTTAGAATGGGCAAGTAATGACTTACTTGGTGCTTAATGAGTCAAGGAACTTGGGAATGATAAATTGAATTTCCAGTTATCTATTCAAAAACAGATGGTCACATTTCAAAACACTTAATTGCCAGCATGCTAACTTGAAAGGTCGCACAGTGCTCTCAGCTGAAGTTTTCTATTGTTTGAGGTTTCTGCTTGCAGTCTGAGTGCAATATCCTGCACATTTTTCTAGCCTGTGGTGATACTAGTCACTTTAATCTGACATAAATATGGCCTGCCACCCCCAATTGGATGTTCTCCTTCCTCTTTTGGGTAGGCATGACCATTTGTGCAGCTGCATGGTGATCTGACTCACCCTACAAATGTTAGTTCTGGTACAGCTGATGATGGTGGGAACAGGCAAGCTAGGGGAACATGGGACCGTCCTTTCTGGAGGCAGGCAACATTTACATCAGATCACAATGATTGACAGAGAGCATTAAAGTAAAATCATCTTAAGCTTCATGAATGATTTTGAAATATTTGTAGCTTGGGTGCAACTCTTGTGCTTTTATTGTATTACTGCCAAGTATAATTAAATCTGTAGAAGAAATTTCACAGCATGCAATGCTAAATTAGACAAACCAAGCTGTGACATACTTAACAAAACTATACCTGAGTCTCATGGCAAAGGTTCTTTATGCTAGCACATAATCACATGCTAAACCGAAGAATTTGGAGAAGCTTCAAGTTTATTGTTCTTCTTGGTTTGCTTGCCAAGGCAGCAATGGAAGTAATTAACTGTTCAGTCACATCTAAAACCATGTAGTAGAGAAGAAATAATAATAAAGGGTAATAAATCCACCTCTATGTCCTGTCTTATTGTCACCAACCACGTTTCTAATACCTTAAAAAACATTATACATTACATTATATTATAATGTAATATAGAAGTTAGAGATTATTCATGTAGAGATTGTTCATTTTTACTTCGTCACATCAATTTTAACCTTTTCAGATGCCTCTAGATAATTCTTCTCTCTCTCTTTTTCTTTTTCTTTTTTTCTTTTTTTTTTTTTGGTGTAACTGCTGTATCATTCTTCATTGACTAATTTTTTTAGTTCTCTCTGAAAAGGCTAGGTTTGCACCATTGGTGAGCTTTTAAGGGTTGCTTTTCAGTCTTTTCGGTTAATGAAGGCTCAGGCACACAAAAGGGAACAGGAGTCTCCTGGCAAAACTAAGCCACAGTTTCTGAGTCTGTCTTTTACCAGCCTTTGTCTGAATCCTTTCTGTGGGATGTGCACACACAGATTGTGAAGAAAAAGGTATTTAAACTGTAACCTCCAAAGAATTAACTACCAGACTGTGATCTAAAAGAATTAATTCATTTCAGGTGAAGGGCATTTTTGTTGCTTGATCAGTAACGCCACTTTTCCTCTTTCATACACAGACTTGCTAGATCCTCTTTAGTAGGTCCTGTTGCATGCACACAAGTGGTAATGAATACCACAAGAAGCATCTGTGGCAATGCAAATCACTTCAGTTTTCTCCTGGCTTCTAATACTGTTTTTTCAGCTTTTTTTCTTTTCTATTTGAGATGGTATTGCCTATAATCAGAGTTGCTAGGAGTAATTGTTTAGCCATACTAGCACTGTTGCAATGCTATTTGTTCCATCTCACAAAAAGCAGTGCAATGACCCCAGCACAATTCTAGAGAGTAGGGGAGGTTTGCACCTCATACAACCATGCACAAGCCTGTTCAAACTTTGAAACACTCTCCAGCTGAAGGTTTCTGCTCTTCTCTGTGCTCTGTGGCAAAACTGGTCTAGTTTTTTTGCAGCTAATGGACCTTCTTGAGGTGTCCGTCCAAAGTGGATTTGTTTGTGTCTGGGCACACATGTACATGACACAGCCTGAACCAGATGATGACGAGGAAGCTGATGAAAAGAGTGGAGAAATCACCCATTTCCCCCCTTTTCTTCCTCAGAGCAAACCTCAGAATCTTTGGAGTGAACTTGATGGGTTGACATTTCTTCACAAAGAAATGGGTTAGATCTCAGAAATGGGTCATTCTCTTTATTCTCCACAAGAAGATGAATGGCAATCAGAGAAAAACCACCAAATCTTCTGAGTTCTAGCATCCTTCCAGCTACTTCAGGGAATACTTCTGTTGTCTGATGATCCCCATATTCGTCCTGTGAATCCTGTATCTCATAGCTGTTGATTTTTCCTTTCCCATATTTTTCATTGCAATTATTTTTAAATGCCTTGAAAAAATTACTGAAAGTATAAGTACGTATTTCAAATTCCTCTAGAACTCAAAGCCTTGTAGTACACTTGAATGCTTTTTCTGACCAATACTTTTCTAACCATCTTGTCTGCAGCATTAAAAATGTAGCTTTGCTCTCTTGAAGAGCTGTCATTTTGCATAAATTCTATGATAACAGCTTCTTTTTTGTGCTGTGTAAGCAAACAAGTTACAATTTGAGATTCTTTTTTTTCAGGTGTCTTCTTATTAATCCATGGTTAAGAAATACCTCTCAAGGCTGATGTCTGAAGACAGCTGTAGTCAAGTAAGGACCTTGATCAACTTCCTTTGTTTTCTTAGTTTGAACAATACATTCCCTTATCCTGCTTGGGTTTTGCAATGCCTGGAGCTTTAAACTACTTTAGAATGGACTGTTATTATCTTAGAAAACACCAGGAGCATGATTACCTCTTGTGAAGTTATTTATATTTGCATATGGCAAATGAAAAATGGAATTTTAATTTAAATGAGTAGAGAATGATGGTGTACAATTGTAGTATCTTCCAAGCTGCACAGTTTTCACAGTTGTGATGTCCTGTGGTGCAAAGGAATGAAAAATCATGTTCTTGATTAGGAATTTTTTGCCTTTTCAAAAGAAATTTCAGCTGATAATTTCTTTTTTTTTTCAATTTTGCATTATCTAGTTGATGTAATTTAGTGCAGCCGGATTTAAGTCAGAAACTTGTACACTTTGGCAGTTATTTCCTGGAAGTTTGCTTGCTTTGGTCTGCAGTAAGTAGACAGTACATATGACAAATTGTTTGCTGCGGAAATACATGATTAAGCTGCCTGTTTATTCCAGATTTTGGAAAGGGAATCCTTTTAATAGTTTGATTTACAGATGCTCTCTCTGAGTAAAACATTTCTGTCTTCATATTTATTTGTATTACTATTTTCTACTTTTATCTAATGTGAAGATATTGAATGATAGAGAGGTTGTGCCTGTTTAGAACTAACAGTATGCTCGGTTTTGTACAATACTGACAGCAGACCATCACTGCCCTGGAGAGCTTAAAGTCTAAAAATACCTCAGCTAATGCTTCAGCTTTTTTCAGCCTTTAGCATTCTCAATATTTTCTTACTGTTTTGTCTCATCTTAAACCTCAGTTTTAAACTGTTAGCCAAAGCAAATCAGCTTGGTTCCTATCTGAAAATAATCTGGTAAAAGGTAACTTATTCATTTTTAGGTTTGAAAACGCATATGGGTTCAATACAGCATTCACTGAAGAGTAAAGACAGAGTTCCATTGTTATGGACCCCTCTGGGTAACTTTAATCTTGCCTACCTGTGCTCGGTAGCACCAGCAAAACATCTGCAATGCCTCTGGCTGAACTACCTGTCTTCTTTCTGGCTGTAGAGAGCAGTTTAGTTGCAGCAAACTTCTGGAACTCTGGTTGTAAATGAGGTCATCTGGGTAAGACATGTCCATCCTCCTGATGCTTTCATCAACATGTGCGTATTTTGAAGCAATGAAATGTATGCCTCTCCAGCAAGCCTCCATTCAAAACCGTGACGTGTTTTTTTTGCAATTAGAACTGTCAGAAACTGGGTAAAGATGAGTGTGATCTGCTAGCTTAGTGCTAGGCAATGGAAGGACAGCAAGAGATGACATCATGTGCTAACGGTAAAGGGACTAAAGAAGAATGAGGAAAAAACAAACTTTAGCATAAAGGCTTTGCAGTCCACTGGATACTGACTCTTTTTGGTGAGGATATTTTTGTAAGTGTTTCTGCCTCTGTGGTTGTTCCTTCCTAAGAACAACATCTATCAGCACTGAGCTGTGGTATCTCAGATTCTTTCTAGGGATTAAGCTGTAGGTTTAATTTTTGGGCTGGCATAAGGACCATCTGTTCAGTGTAGTTTTCAGGCAGTGTCTATATGTGTGTTGTGAGCATAAGAACTCACTGTAAGAAGAGAAGGCAGAGAATAGACTTTAACATCTTGTTAATTTCATTTTTGTTGTTAATTCTGTTGTGCCTGAAAGAGAGTTTTTCTAAAGGATGAAGCCATCAGATCCTGTTCTATATGTGGTGATCTCAGGGAGGACAGTTTCAGGTTGCTCTTTAGACTGGTTGAACTGTGTGATAGCTTACAGGGTTGGTTAAGAGATGGAGACATTCTCTGTCCCAAAACTACTGCTGTATTGTGGTGGCTACAGTAGCTTAATGGTTTTGAGAAAGGGAGTATTTCACTCTCAGTTCATATATTACCCCTCTCCTCAGCATATACCTTGTTCTGATGTTTCTTCCTCTTTAGCTCCATTCTCATCCCATTAAGTCACTGTGTATAAAAAATTGCTTTTTGCTGTCCCATCTGGTATGAAAATTATGCCAAAAAGCACCACAGGAGCCCTGCACAATTTTATAAGCTATAGACTAAGTCCTACACCCCTATTACCTCCACCTGAGAAGGGTAACTTCTGTTGCATAAACCAGAGCCATTTCTCTACCTTGACATGCTCCTGGATTACCAAACCAGGTCTCATGCCTTCTCCTACAATTCAACCTCCATCTCTTCCATCATACATAGGGACTATCTTCACCTTAATTTATTATTTTTATTGATTTCAAAGATCTGAAGCTGTTTATTGATTTAAAAGGTTTATATCGTGTCTCTTTCCAGGAAGAGAGAAAGAACAATAAGATTATCCCAAGGGCTCAAATCCAAGAGAAGGCTGAAGAGTTAGAAAGGGAAAAAGAAGGAGGTACAGAAAGGATCATCAGCTACACTGACACACAGAAGTAACCTCTCTTCCCATTCCTGCTCCATCTGATGTTACCACCAAAGGTAGGATATGAGAGATTCATAAGAGATGTTCATCAGAGATTCATTGTTGACCCTAAGGTATACAGCATATTCCTTAGCTACAGACCTCACTGATCTCCTATCGGCAGTCCTTCACTCTTCATCGTGAGCCTTATTCTGTTATTTCTGTAAAAGGGTTAGTAAACATTAGGATGAATGAATATTTAGGACTTTAAACAGTATGGAACTCACTGAGAAGGAAAAATACAGAAGCTTGCAAAAAATTGTCATTAAAGAAGTCTGTTTTCAACTTCAATTTAGTATGTTCAGGAGAACATGTGATAGAAATCCTTACCAGAAACAACCACGGATTTGAATCACTAGGAGTCCTGCTCTACAAACTCAATGCTACAATCAGACAGCTATAAAACTGTGAAACTTTGCATATCTGTTTTGCACTTACTACTTTCATGGATCTTCCTCTGAATGCAGATCTAGCTTAGCTGATCTTGTAGTATTCCCTCTCTAATGAACAATGAACACACTTCTGGGGGCTGCTGTTGATAATAAGGACCTGAGCCGTCCCTCTGGGAAGGAGGAAACTCATGGGTAAAGGAGAGGCTGACAAGTGGGCATGGGAAGCATTCGTAGTAATCCAAAACCATGACTGTAACTCATAAGTCAGAACCTTGCCTCTAGTGAGAACATCAAAATACAAAGAAGCAGATGGATTTTAGAGCACTTCAGGTATAGAGAAAAGAGAAAACAGCTTGGTATCTACCAGCTTTTTCTCTCTGCTCTACACAGCTCCTAGGCCATGTTAAATCTGCTGTCTGAGCTGCCCCATGAGCAGGCTATAATGTCTTTCAGTCAAATTAACCAGTTGGACAATCCGTGTTCCTTAATACAATTGACCAGATTGCGCAGATTTAATCCAGATCAGTCATGGATGTGATCCCAACTCTGCAAAGTTAACCGGAGAATGTGATAAAGTGTGCTGGTTTTATTCTTTTAGGCTGGTTTTCACTGGGTGCATGACAGCAGAACATTTCTAGCCCAGTATAAACATAGAGCAGCACATACAGACAATACTTGAGGTAAAGTCAGGTCTACTAGGACAAATTTACCTATTTAGCATTGCTTGAAGCAAGGTGAAGTGGTAGAGTGAGTTTCTACAGGTGGAATTCTCTGTGTTGTGCAGCCATGCAGTTTTGTACTTGATGCTAGTTTTCGGATGGTTTTAAAAACTGCTACTTGCTTTCACACTTAATTTACCATCTCATGGTGCTACAGCACTCAAACGTACAGAAAGCAGGTATTTGCTACACTGTCTTTTCACTGAAGCAGAGTAAAAGAATTTCTACTTTGCAATCAGCTTAAAGGGATTTCCCTATTAAAAGTCAACCTACAAGCAAAGGGGTCCAATACTCCTGTATTTTTCTATTTTTTTCCCATATAGATGTAATTAAGCCTCAGTAAATGTTAAAGAAGCATGAAATGCTGTTCCTTTACATTTGTGTTAATAAAGTTTCGAATATGCTCCGGATGTTTTCTTCTATTAGTTATAAGGCACAAGGTACAGCATTTTTTTCAAAGATAATTATTAATTTACGGAAAAGTTGACAGAATGTGAAACAAGGGCCTGTAATCAGGTTTAATTTCTGGTTTTTGGGAAAATTTTACTTGGCACTCTCCTATTTTTCTCCAACCTCTCAGTTCTCGACAGGTGACAGGCAAGGTATAGTCCAGGAAGAAGAATATTGTTAGTTTCCATGCCTTTTCTGTACTGCTTTTACATGAAAGGAGAAACATTCAGTAGCTCAGGATGACAACTACCCAGTGGCTTGTGTGGGAGAACCTTTTATTTAGAACAATTCATTATGAACATATTGCTGCATCAAGATGCTCTTAGTGGATAAATCTTTATAGAAACAGTCCTAGCCTCTTAACATTGTCACTACAATAAAAGTATTGTTATCATGTGTTTTCATATTCACTCACTTTCTACTGTATTTCTCAGCTATACCATCATCCAGTCGGTGCAGGAGGTCTCCAGAATGAATGCCGAATAACATGTAAGTGAATAAACCTCTAGTTAAGTAAAATTTAAGCATCTGGATAAAGAACAACTGAAATTTCATGGAATAATCCACCTTAAGTTGCTATAGTCTGTAGAAAAAACTTTTTGTGTATCTTGAAAACGATTAATCTCTTTTACAAATGTACTCTTACATTGTCTGGACTAAGCATCTAGAAACCTATCCTTCTGTCCCTGGGGTACCTAGACCTGGACTTACATTTATACTGATGAATACAGATGAAATACTGTTTGTACAACTTATCACCCAGCCCTGTACAACATGTGGCCCTTATAAAATCAAGGTATCATGTGTTTGAGTTTAATGTATCTGAAATAATATCTGTGGTCTTACATCCCCGGAAAATGATGTCCCTGTAGCAAGAAACTGCTGTTCATCCACTCCCTATCATGTGGGATGATATTTAGGCTATGTGGGAGTATTGGGGAGAGCTAGCAGGTGAAAAGACCATTGGGAAAGGGTTGCAGGAGAGCAAGATGTCTGTCATGCCATACTGGCCCTGAATTCTGCAGGACTACTGTCTCCTGCATTGTACTTTGGCACTACCTGGAAGAGCTCTAGCTCATCCATATGTTATACCTACTCTCCCAGCTTGACAGTAAGACAAAATTTTGGGCTAGTGGCCAAGCCTGTGTCAAGGCCAGAGGGGTTAGTCAAGCCCTAGTTAATTTTCTAGTGTAGAGATTATCTGAGTGCCTAGTCATAAATCTAGAAAGAACTTCATGTCACAGCATTTGAGATGGATATTAGGGTCTGGTGCCTGATTTAAGAATGGCACTTAGGTGCCTTATATCAAAGCTAATGTGTTTGAAAGACTTTGAGACTCACTTCCCCAAAATTTTTAACTGGGCGGCTAATGCGTCATAGTACTCAATATGTGTGCTCTAGAAATCACATTTTTAGATATCATTTGGTATCTAAAACATTCCTTGGTAGTATGACTTCAGTCTATGAAAGCACTTTAATATAGGCAGTGAACACCAACAAATTTTAGCCTGTCTTACATGCTTAGGTAGATTGTCCTAGACTACTCTTAAACCTTATCTCTTTTGGTATTGCAAAGAATGTTTTTAGGAATGTTTTTCTTCTGATTTTTCCATTCACAGCAACTAAAGCGTTTCATGATAGTTAAAGTTGTATTGCAACTGTGTGTCTTTTGTAGATGTGTGAATGGAAGAACAGTGAGTCCCAGAAAACTGAAGTTAACTCTGCCCATTAAATTAATTGAATTTTTCAGATCTATAGCTTGCAGGCAATTTGAATACCTTTTAATCCAATCTGCCCACCTCATCACATGCAGATTTTGCAATCCAGTGGTACTGGGCATGCCTACCCCCCAATTTATTTTCTTAATCCTCCATCACAGTACAGCACTGGACAATAGTGGAACTGGCAATCTTCAACCACTCAATCCTTTTATACCCAGAGAGAGCTGGGATGATTCAGCTGTTTCATCTAGAGAGGCTTGGTAAAATCTTCTTTCTTCTAACAAGCCTTTCCATTTGACACCTTCTCACCTATACGCTAATGCTTTTGGGAGCTAGGTGTGAGACCAAGAGGAGAAATACACCTGTTTGCATAATGATTTTTTTTTAAAAGTTAATAGTGGGAAGTATTATGTAACATGACTTTTGCAAACAACTGGAAGTTTAGCTTGGCAAATGGCAGGCAGCCTCTGCACAATATTGTTCCCTGTATGTGGAAATTCCCAGCATGACTGATTCAGAAGTTTAACATAACTGACACCTTGCTGGAAAAAAAGTAGCTCAGATGAAGCGAAATTAAGTACTTCAAAAACTAGGTGCTCAGGCATGAATCTAACAATGCTGAGGAATTTAAGTTGCTTGTTCAAAAAGGGGAGAATAAGAGAGAAGAAAACTTTCCTTTTCATGTTCCAAACATCTTCATTTCAGGAGAATGCTGAAGTCATGTGTTTGATTCCGTTATACATCAAAGGATAGCTGTAACCAGTTCTGGAAGTGGGTTAACATGTGATAATTAAGTGGCTTTAAATATTAATCATCCTATTTAAAAGTAACATTGGCAAAGAAAGGCATCCCTAATGAGAAGTAAAATTACACTATAAATATTATTCTGTAAAAATTGGACTTATTCAAGTGTTTCTTTGAAACCAAATGAGAACCAATCCAGTATCTGAGTACATTCCCAGGGTGCTATGAGGAAGCTGAATTCTTTTCATAATTGTTTGACAAACTTCTTCCAAAACGCACAGCTCACAGACTTAAAATGCATTTTTTGCTGTTGTGTGTCTGTGTTTATGGGTGAATACCATATGGACTTTGGTCTGAGCTTTGCTCATCTGAAAAACGCTGGGAGAGGACTCCATGTTTCAGTTAATTGTCTCCTGTCAAGCAGACAAAACACGTTCATCTTAAGGAAGCTAAACTGACAAAGTTATTTTAAGGTAAACAAGTCTATGGATGACATTTTGTGTCCTCAGGGTGTGAGGTATTTTTGTTATTGTTATTCACAACTGGATAAAAAAGGACAGATTAGGTATCACTACTGTTAGCTTCATCTTTTCTCAGGGAAATAAAGACAGGCTTTGAATAGCAGGCATTTACATAATTTGGAGTCTAAGATAAGCCTAAAGGCATTGATCAACTTAGAGATTTGTCCTATAGTAATATATTGATGTGAATGTTGAAACAAGGCAGACGTGCCTAAATGACACAAGGTCAGACAGGGCTGTGTTCTGAGAAGGGATTCTGGAAACTGATAAAACTGATAGAAAGCTTCTATAAAGTTTCTCTCCTTCACAGTTTAATTTACCAGCCATTAAGTCAAAAATGGGAACCTTCATGTAGATTGTATTGGATGGATGTGACTTTGTACAGTGTGTGTGTATCCCCCACCCCCGCCATGAAGAGCACTGATTGCAAAGTTTCCCATAGGAAACTGACACCAGTAAAAATACATAGTTTGGTTAATATAGGAAATTCGTGAATGCTTTTGAGTTTTTTTCAGGTTTGTTTTTTTTTTGTTTTGTTTTGTTTTGTTTTTTTCCTGGGGTATAAGAGCATTGGTCTAATTGTGAAAATGTTGCCTAAGGCCAAATTCTGCTGTTCTTGTGCCAAAAGACATTTAATTAAATGAATGTTGAATTTAGCTCTCTGTCTTTATTCAATTGTTTTTTGAGTTAAATATTCATTGACTTCAACAAGAGTTTTGTTTGGTGAGAGCTGAATTAAACTAAGTAGAAACATCAGGACCCAGCTAAGATACTGACTTCTCCCACGTCCTTAGAGCTCAGTATACTGGAGTTCATTAACTCTCATAAAATGTAATGCTACAAGTTGATGTATCATTGAGTAACAGTAAATGGAAAGTTACATAGATGTAATAGTTTACTTGCTTTCAGTTTCTGCAACGCACAGTAAGAGGTTGTTTCCCTGCATAGCTTTTGGACATCCACTTGTGACTGCAAAACTGTGACAGTTTAAACTATTGGCAGGAACTTGTAAAACTCTTGGTACTCTCAGAGTGTCTTGATCTGGGCAGATGGTGAAAGAACATGAAATTGGCTAATCAATGTGATTCTCAGAGTTGTTCTTATTGTCTTGATGCAATTTGTAATTTAATTATTAAGTATAATAATTTTCAGAAGGATATCAGGAGAAGGTTAAACAGGGTTGTGTTTTAAATTCAATAGGGAGCGAGTGAAATGGAAAAGAAATTCCACTGCTGAGAATATTGATCCATATCTATACTGAAATTGACTTTCCATGAGAGTACTTGTGGCAAAAAAAAAAAACCCTGAGAAGCAGAATCTGAATGTCAAACTGCTCTGAAGTTTAGTTTAGTGTAAGGCAGTTTCAAGACTATTCTCCTCTACTCTGCATGTCCCCAGCTGATCAAATGGCAGCTGACGCCAATGAAGTCTGCTGCTGTCCCTACCAAGCCACTTGTAGAAGTGTCAAGACAGCAATAAAAGTATTGGCAGCAAGAAATATTTCAGGAAATATTTCCTCACATATGTAAATGCTTCACTGGCTTCCAGAATTAGTTCCCCATATTATGCCCCTGTTACATCTTAATTCTGATTAAGGGTAATGTGAAGTCTGAGTTTCCTAAAGAGAACACTGTTAGAAGAAATAGGGCCCCTTTGCCAAATTTTCTGCTGATCTATATGCCATTTGTTGATACCTGTGTATACACTGTTTACATGAACAGAAAAGTGTTGTTTCTTTAAATTAAAAAAGTAATCTGAATAGCTTTCCACTCCAGTTGAAAAACTCTCAGAGATTTGGTCTCTTTTGAAAAACAGATCATTAAAGCTACATCATTTGTATGAGTATTTGCCTTTGCTCCATGAATGGATTCTAATAATGAAATAAAACTTTTGCTCTTTGTGCTTTTCTCATTGTGATTTTGCATACCTTTTCTGCTTACTTTGTTTGAGACTTTTAGCAGATAGACACCAGGAAAATAAGATTGTATATTGATCTAAGCAGATTCACTCCTAAACAAACTATTCCTCAAAGATTTCCAGAAGGCACCAGCAGCTCTTTGAGCTACAAAAATGTTATTTTTCACAGTTAAGCAGACTTTGGTCTAAAGCTGTGCAAACAAGCCTCTGAATCCTTGTCGCTTCCAGGGACTGTTTTTGGGTGTGTGCTGATCTATAAATCAAAAGAATTTGAAACAATGTAAGAGAAAATGTTTAAAGAAAATAAATACAAAAGGAAACATTTTTCTCTTTTCCCTCCTGCAGATCAGAGTACCTTCCAAAGAAGCCAAAGGCACTACAGGGATGCAAAACTTGAGGATTGTTGTGTTAATTCAAGACTGTCTGGTCCAAATCCCACCAAATCAGTGGCAAGTTTGACCTTAACCATAGTGAATATTAGATGAGACCCCACACTCTGATTTTGGCAGTCAGGTCGGCTACCACATCACAGTCCACTTCAGTTTGAAACAGATAAGACCCAAACTGAAGGAAAAGGAAGTTAAAAATAAAAAAAAAAGGCACTGGATTTATGTGGAGCCTGCCAGGCTGTTTTATAAATAAGATGTGGCTCTTTATGAAACCATATGTAACATGGGCAGTGTATAAAGAGCCCAAACGGCTTAAAGGCTTTGGAGTAGCATTAATGTGAGATGCCCTAAAGCAATAGGACAATTATTAATGCCATGCCAGTATGCAAAATAATATATCTACAGGTGTTCTAAACCAGGCAGCTTATATTGGGTCTTACTCTGTTGCTGATGTCACTGGCAAAACTCCTGGAGTCCTCAATGACGAGAGGACCCAGGCAGTGGTGATGAAGAGAATTCATTTATTGTGATGGGGGCAGAGCTAACTGAATTGTCTCATTACCTGATATTGACTGACACCATCCCCCACCTTGTATTCCTGATGGTTGACACCAGTATGCAGTAATAAAAGTTCTGCCCACCCAGGCAACCTAAACATGAGAGCACAGCTGGAGGCAAAATCTATGTGCATGAGAACACCAGTAGCAAATAGAAGGTTCTTCTACCTGCCATGAACCACTTGGATAGAAAAATAGATAAATATGTAACTTGCTCTCGCTGTCCTTCTTAAATCAAAGGAAGTTGACCATTTCGAAAAAAACCCCAAACAAAACCCAAAACCAACCAAAGAAAAATTCAGTAGCCATTTAAACAGCTACAGTTCTATTTTTTTTTAAACAATAAAAATAAAAGAAGAGATAAATGATAAGGCTGGATTGGGTGATGTTAATTGCTGATTCTAGGTGTGGGTTGGTTTGTTTTCTTCAATTCGTGCATGTATACTAACACTCATAGTATCATCCAAAAGGAATTTAAGAAGCATCTTAGTCCATTATCAGCAATTAATCATTGACTAGCCTGCCTAAGAGGAAAATTACTTCTCTGAAAAGTTGGCTCAAGCTTATCCTTTGCATTCAAGTCAATGACAGTGTTGTTCACTGAAAAGCAAGTCCAATGCAGACATACAGTATCTGTGAGAAGAACCAATTCTGTCCCTAAGGCTTTCCTTGTAACTTTTTGATTAGTATTCATTTTAAAGAACGTAAACAGTGCATAACTTTGATGACTACTGAAAAGTCCCGTCTGTGTGTGTGTGTGTGTGTGTGTGTGTGTGTGTGTGTGTGTGTGTGTGTGTTCATGTTCATGTCTGTGTGTTTGTGTGTGTGTATGTGCAGCTTCGAGGCAGTGCTTGTGTCTGCAGTTTGTTCTCTGGTCCTGATCACTGCCTGCCTGCATTGCAGAAATCTTACTAATTCTTGAGCTCCTATTTAGAGTCAATCAGCTGCATCTCTTCTAAGGCAACTGGCCAGGTGCAGTTCTGGGGGAATCTCCAGGGACCGCTAACAAATAAACACTGCGACTAAGACTGAACAGTCTTGCACTTGCATTGTCTTCCAGGAAACTTTGCACTCTTGGTCATTTCCAGTGCATGCAGGGCATGCAGGGCTTAACAATATAAAATTATAATGCTCATATGCTCCATCACAGTCCTCACACTGTTCCAGACCCTTTGAATTGAATAAAATACAGAGAAAATAAAAACTGTCTAATGGTCCAAGGATACCACAGGAGAGACCCAGGGCCAAGTGCTATGGAATACGAATGCAGCCAATGGCCTTCATCTTTGGGTGAAAGAGCACTTAGGTAAATATTTACCTTCTCTAAGTATGTTTCAGACATAGCTAAAATAAATCCGTGTGAAAGATGATAATTATCGTGATCGAGTCTGCAGCATATTTTTCAGGCTACCTGATTATAGTAACTGATGCAAGCAGTTGGAAGAGTAACAGACTGTGAGGTCCAGTAGACCTCAATCTTTTGGAAATTCCATATGGTGATTTCCCGTTCAGTAAGAAAAAGGTGCCAGGTCATTACTAGTTGATATTGGGTCTTAAGATTGACATACTATCACCATTTCAAAAACTGCATCTCTCTGACAATTTCTATTTTAGTCTCCAAACTACAAGTGTGATTCAGTAAACAGTGAAAACACAGGAAAGACATTTAATTTGGTTTCTATGTAAGAGAAAAAAAAAAGACCTTTTGGAATGATGCTTGGTGTCAAAGAGGCACCAAATGATGGACAAATGTTTTGTCCATCAGACCTCCTTAGATGTTTCTTCTCCTGTAATATATTAATCCTGCTGGGTGGGTTATTTTTGGAGTCATATTTCAGTATGATATAACTTTTAAGGCAAGCTAGGAAAGACAGAAATGTCCTGCTTCATTGGGACATTTCCATAGGGAGATGTCTGTAGTCTGTCAAAATAAGACACTCTCATAAGTCCCATTCTGCAAACAAGAACATGTGTTTATTCTATCCTGAACAGCAAAGATGATCAACTCATTTGCTAGTATGTGTTACTCTTACATCATTGCATTGCAATTCTAATAAATGTTTCCTCATCTTTGTCTCACATCTTATTGCTTACATCAGTTCTGATGTGCAGGAGAGTGTGGGGTTTTTTTGAAGGGGCTACAGACCTGCCCCAATGAAAATGTCCCTACATAATCATTTGACTAGATGATCTTAGAGGTTTTTTCCAACTGAAACGATTCTTTGATTTCAACAGTTGCAAAGAAACTGTATTTGAGGTATTTCATCAAGTCATTGATAAGCAAAAAAGGACCCTGTTTTTCAGAAGTATTGCAGTATAGTCACTGAAAAAGTGATTCCACAAGGCAAGGAAATCATCTCAACCCTTTGATGTGATGGGAGATTTTTGTAAGGGACTTTTAGGAGCCCCTGAGGGTCTTTTCCACCACATCAATGATGTAGTTTAGCTGCACCTGCAACCCATTAAGATTGCTCTCTCTATTCTGGATAGCAGACCATCAAGTTTAAATCTGATCAAGGATGTTAAGCCCTGCAGAGCTCGATACATTTTAGAAACTGAGTAGAAGTCAATTTTTTGTGATATGTAATGAAGAGTAAAGAGGAAGTTAAAGAATAGGCTTGGGGAGCGTTCACCAGCCAGGCATATTCTTACTAAAATCCAGAAAAAGAATTCATCAGCATTTGATTTTTTTATGTCATTTCATGGCACACTTTCCCTGTTGGTAAATTTACATAATGAAAAGATGTTTTAGTTTGAAATATACTTCTTTTTCAGAGCAGAAAAGTTAAACCCAGTGACTTCTCTTGAGCTATTAAAGCTAAATCTTGTATCTTCAAAAGTTGTTTACATGCTTCATATCTACAAGCCAGAAACATAACCCACAAAGTCGGACTTGTCTCCATGACCCACTGACTTTTTGACATCTTGAGGTCATGCATCCAAAGCATGCACTAGCAGGAAACACAAGGCTTCTTCCAACCACATCCTGGTGTGTCTGTAGTGTAAATTAGAGCTGCAAGAGCTCTGGGAAAATTCATCTGGCAGTCATGCTATGTTTCTTTTCCTTTTTCTTATAAACTGTGCTGAAGGATTTGAGCTTAGTCTTAATGTAATTAAAATTAATGAGAATTAAATGTAAAAGAAAAAACAGAGATCACCCATAAATTATTGGTGGTAGAGATGGAAAACATGTATATTAAGAAGTCACCTAACAGGAACCTCCTGCAACTCAAGACTGATGTAAATGATAAAAGATACAAGAGAAAGATATGAGAGGGAACATTTATTAGAATTGCAATGCAGTGATGTAAGAATGGCACATACTAGCCAATCAACCCATCATCTTCATTGTCCAAGATAAGATATGTACATAATTTTGCTTGTGGAATGGAACTTATGAGAGTGGTGGTTTTTTTTGTTTTTTTGTTTGTTTGTTGGGGGGGTTGGTTTTTTTGTTTGTTTGTTTGTTTGTTTTGTTTTGTTTTGTTTTGTTTTTTTGTTTTTTTTTTGACAGGACTACAGACATCTCAATTTTCTTGTCCAAAAAGAACCTATCTTCTCTTTTTTTATTTATCTAGTGATTTACTTATCTAGCAACTGCATTAATTTCTGCCAGTCGTATTCCTGTCATGTAAGCCAAAGCTGCAAGGAATTACTCAGAAGTCACTGATCCCTGCTGAGAACCTACGATTCAAGTGTCTTGGATTGCTCTTAAAAATAATCATCTTTTATTAGGCCTATTTGAGCAAGAAGCAAACAAGAAAAATGAGACCTAAAGAAGAGTGCAGAAAGTGTAAAGGTATTTTATTAGCATAGTCAGCTAAGATTCAAAGAAAGTAAATTATCTTATCCTATGTGATTCTTATCCCTGGTCCAGCTTAAAAATGGACCTGAAGTTTCAAGGTGCTCAGCTGAAGATTAGACCACTGAACATGGTGCCACATGGCTGGGTGTCAAATAAATAACATGGAAGGACAGGGGCAGTATGATATTTTAAAAAAGGAAAATTCCTGAGATCCATTCCCATATAAATGAAACAAAATCAGATAGGGCCATATTCCCTGGACTGGCATCAGATATGTGACAACATAAATATGTGATGAATATGTCCAGAATTCTTCTCAAAGTGTACAGTATATCCAGCTGCCTCACTCCCCAAAACCGGAATCACTGATAAATAAATGGTTGCTCTTTTCTGAATGTCATAAACGAGGCATTGTTGGTACAATTGAGATGCAAATGAAATGGATTGGAAAAAGAGTTACCTTGCTTGCACCAAACAGGAAAGGAAAGGGGCTGTAAGTTCAAATATTCCCACAAGAAACAGCTTGGGACAAAGGACTTATGCAACAACAATTTTAGTTATGTATACAAAGCAAGAGCAGGTGCAAGTCCAGTTTGACAAATACAGTGAAAAATGAGCATGTTTGCATGTTCTAACTACTGCAGTACCCAAGCACCCAACTGTTCAGGTCTTGAAGATCTCAGTTGGATAGATCATCACATTTGTGATCTGTTGATGTGGAATGAAGGCAGTCAGCAACATACAAAACTAATACTAACATTCAATGAATCAAGAGGTCTCCAACTGACAAGAGCAAGATGTCAAACTCAACAGAAAGAAGTGAGACACAGAGAACACAAATTCAGTAATAATGGATAAGTCTGACTCAGGGGATCAGAAAAATAAAGATCTTCTCAGCCTTAGTATGTCCCATTGCAGCCAACCTGTTCACATGGCACTTCTCTTGAACCATACGGTAATGCAGCAAATGTTACTGGAATTCACTTACCTCTTTCTGACTTCTCAGAATGAAGGACTGCCATGCACAATGTCATGTTGCAAGCTGACATTCTGAGTTCATTGTCTGATTTGATGCAATACATAAAAGTTCCATCAGCTGGACATCAGTAATGTCATAACTAGCCCAAGATGTTGCTTTATGACTTAGCTTAGTTTTATTTTTAGAAAGGTTAGTGAGAGAGGTCTGACTGATGTCATTCAAGACATGCTGCAAGCACTGCTAATTTTAATATTTAAATTCTATAATGCAGGTTGGTCCAGATATTATTTGCCTTGTTGTTATCTTTATTTGGGCATTTTTCTTTGGTCATCCTTATATCCTTTCATGTAAATAGGAAGTAAAAATTCTATACCTTTAAATCTTAGATGTCTGGTATAGCTCCATTCAGTGGGTTTATACAGTAGATGAATGGGTGATTAAATGTCATCTGAGCCAGAAGCCCTCTATGCACAGATTCCCCAGAGCAAGACAGCAATTGTGCCAGTGTCAGCACAGAAAAACCCTTTCCCTGGCTATGTCTTAGACACAAGTCTAACACGACAGTACCTGCAGATTATGGCATTCAAGAAATTTGGAGGCAATAAAATGGTCACAAAAATAGAGAGACATTTAAAGACTTCTGAATAAGATTTCTGTTTCTTCTTGACAGATGAATAAAAGCAACTTTGTAGCAAGGTAGAAAGCCTTTGCCTGAGTAAAGTTTATCTGTAAGGAAGTTTTGCTAGTGACAAATATATGAATAATGAGAAAGGCTTTGTTAGGCGAGTTGTTTGATCTGTAGAGGGTATAAAGGGTACATCAAACTAATAATTCAATGTTTCGGTGGTGACTGGTTTTATTTTTGTCTTTTTGTTAGAGAATAAGTCAGGAAGCAAATTCTTTCATAGAACATTTGAACCGGTATCAGTCACTGTTTGGCTGGAGGGTGTTTTTCACAAAAGGCAGTGCTATGAGGTGCATTTTTTTCCTGCTCACTGTAAGCAGCTGAGTCTGAGACTTTTTAAAATGAAACTGAAGAGACATAAACATCAAGCATAGTGGTGCCGAATGCCAGGAATAAGAATTGGAGACCGACTGCTTGTAAAACTTAACAAATGTTTCCATTAGTAACATGAGCGAAACAGTTTAGGAAGCATGATGCAATTAACAGTTGCAGATGAAGATGAGATGGTTTACTAGAGTTCTCCTCAAATCAGTCCTCTGAATTTGCTTGCAATTTTGGAAGTCAGGTCGCATGTCTTCTTGGCAGATAGTGTGCATCTTAGCAATGATTGCACTCGCTGCAACAGAGCACAAGTGTGAAACGAGATTTTTATCAGGCTCAAATCAGTAACTCCTGTGGATGGAACCATAATAAAAGTGAGTCATTTAACACTTTACATCATTACTGCACACCCAGCTTCGCTGTCCAGTCAGTTTCTCTGCTATAATCCACCATTATTGTTGGTTTGTGTGGAAACTGTACTTCCAGTTGTTGAACATGTATGATTACGTGTATATTTTAGTCTTCCATTGTATGCCACAAAACACTTAGCCCTTTAGCTGTCATGACTGTTTGCAGAGCTGCCTTATGAACCTACTTTTTGGAGTGAGCCAGGTCAGAAATAAACCTCCTCCACAAGTGATTATTGATTTCAGGCCAAAGCAAAATATATTAAAACTCCCTACACTAGCTGCTTTACTATTTTATGTTGGATCAGCTGATTTGCTTTAATACTTTTTTCTACTACTTGTGTTCTGTTTCTTGAACACTTATAATTGGTGCCACTGTTTTCTTTCTCAAATATAATTGTGTGATTAAAAAATAAACAAACAAAAAAGGATAGATAATTCTGTTTGTGCCTTCCCACAGCTCATTTAGCTTGTGTTTTTCTTCTCTTGCCTTTCCCTTTTCCTTTGAAAGTAGAGTTCTTCTTTGTAATCCTGTATTGGCAGTTCACTCTAGGATGGTCATTCCCAGATTCAATGCCAAAAGTGTGTGTGATGTGTTTAAGGATGTGTGTGACCAATTCTTCCTTACTGTCAGAGAAGGCAACCCGTCTAGTTTTGGGCATAGGAGTAATGCTTACCAGTCTGTACCCTTGTACATGCCAGTTTTCCTCCAGCAGCTCAACGCACCTACTGGCATGAGAAGGCTCAACAGAATTGGTCTCAATGTTGGTAGACCAGCTCACCTTGCTGAAAAATCTGTTGTTCTCCAAAGGGGGTGTTGAGGTTCTCAAATTTGGTTTGATCTTCCTTTTTCATGCCAATGCTAACAAAGAAAAAGTCCAACAAAAGGACTTGTTGAGACCTGTACCAATTGCCTACAAAGGAAAGATGCTGTTTGATCCACTGTTTTCTTCTTGGGAAGCATCACTGTGAAAGGAGTATCCTAAGAAAGAATAGTAGAGATGTTTTTCTCCAGTTCATCAAGGACATGAAGAAAAGGGCTGGGAGACTATCCTTTACAGTAGACCAGCTAGTGCAGCTGACATCAGGAAATAAACTTTGCAAAAGGTATCGGGATCAAGCGGAACTAGTTATCTTTATTGTATCAAAACAATTTTGTAAAAATCCTAGCTTTGGATCCATGTGATTACAAATGCCTTTGTACACTTATTCTGAGCTTGAACAATCTGAGACTCAAAATCTGCACCACTTAAATGCTATGATCCTGGAACTGATGCCCCCTTCAGCATCTCTGAAATCCTTAGAAGGAAGTGATCTTCTTTTGGAGAAGGAGCTGGGGATCCTGTTAGAAAACAAGTTGGACAAGAAAAGTGGACTTACCCCTCTAGTCAGCCCTAGTGAGGCCACATCTAGAGTGCTGTGTCCAGTTCTGCACTCCACAGTAGAAGAGACACAAGGAGCTTCTGGAGTGGGTCCAGTGGACGGGGGCAAAGACAGTTAAGGGATTGGAGCATCTCACTTGTGACAAAAGTCAGACAGAGTTGGGCTTGTTCAGCCTCAAGAAGAGGCAACTGAGAGGGGACCTCATCAATGCACAAAAGTAACTGAAGGGAGGGTGTCAAAAGGATGTATCCAGGCTTTTCTTGGTGGTGCCCAGCAATAGGACAAGAGGCAGTGGGTAGATACAGATGCGCAGGAAGTTCCACCTGAATATGAAAAAGAATTTCTTTCCTATACAGGTGACCAAGCACTGGAACAGATTGCCCATAGAGGCTGTAAAATCTCCCTCACTGGAGATATTCAAGAACTGCCTGAACACCATTCTGTGCAATGTGCTCTGGGATGACCCTGCTTGAGCAGGAAGGTTAGGCCAGATGATCAACTGTGGTCCCTTTCAACTTGACCAGTTCTGTGATTCTGTGATTCTCTTCCCAGTGAAATTTCTGTCTCTCCCATCTCATGCTGGCTGCTAGACACACTGCTGGTCACAGAGAGATACCTCTTTTAAGGAATAACATCCTCCTCCACAACTGAGAGAAGATGGCTTCAGCCACAAAACACTACACCTCTTCAAGGTTTGTACTTGAACAGGAAAAGATAATGGTCCAGCAGGATCCTGGCACAGAGGTGTGAGGAGCAGTGAACTGTCCCAGAAGGAGAAGAGAGAACTCCTGAGTTGTGTACTTGCACTCAGCTCCTGGCCAGATTCACGGTGGGACTATTCCTGAAGGGAGAGTTTCAACCTGCATCAGAAACAAAGGATTTCAATTTCTCTTTGAGTAATCCTGCCCTTAATGACTATGAATATGACCCTTTTATGGAGAAAAAAGTTTTAGCAACACCAGGATGTTGAGCTGAGTTTTCAAGGTGATTCAACTGAATTATTTTTCTGAAAATAAATTAAAAAAACCTAAACCAAAACAAAAAAACCACCAAAACCCAATCAACAACAAGAAATAAAAAATAAAAATAAAATAAAAAAAAAGAAATTTGAAAGCAGATAAGGTTCTGACCTTTTGAAATTAATCTTGAAATTACTCATAAATATATTTACAGAGTTTGAAAAAGAATGTCCAATAGATGGAAGAATCTTCTTTAATTTGAAGCTAGTAATTTTTTTCTTTTAATTTGGTTAATATTTTCTCTGAGTGAATATTCTCTGGGGCCAAAACAAAATGCTTCAATATTTGGACCCATAATCAAAAATCAATTATTTATGCTTTTTCGCTGTTCGTTTCACAAGTCTGACTGGGATGATATTTTGAGCTCATAACATTACCAGGTGGGACAATATTGCAGTAGTATGTATTATCTCTGAGACCATTCCCTCATTTTCTAGTATCCCCTCTTCCCCCATGACCCTTTTGCACTTTCTTGGCCACCTCCCAAAATAATTCTCTTCTGTTTTCTTTTTTGCTGACAGTTTCCATTTAAAAGACCTTGGTTTCTGCCCCTTTGTATTCATTACAGAATATAAATCAGGAGATCTCTGATTAGCTTACTTCCTTGTTTTTTTTTAGCCAGGATGATGTCAGGAATGAAGTTTATTGGTTACATTGTGGACTCTCTGCTAGCCAAGTCAAGAGAAACCCAGTGTTCAAAAGAGTGTGGAAGCTTCATGTAAACAACTATAATTTATAATTGGTTGGAATCGTGGTGAGAAAGAAAATTTGAATGCTAGATGTGAAAGTGTTTTGTGATCAGGCATGGGTCTAGGCCAAAGGAAGAAGTAAAACTTAGTTAAAATGTCACAGTTCCCCCTTTGTTCTGCAGGAACTAGCCTCTGGTGTACTTAGTGACTCATTTTTTGAAAGGTATGTTTGGCAATACTCTCAGAACTATTACTTAAAGCATTGACATAGAAAGGTTCGCTCTCCTTTCTAATAAAACAACTTAAGATTCACAAGACTCAGAAACCCCAGTGAGGATTTCATGTTGCCACAAAGACTGGCTCTTTGTTTCCACATCACAGTGGAGTGCTTGGAGGTATTCAGGTTCCTGAAAAAAATTAGATGATAACTTGAGAGTAGTCTCAATGCTTTTTCTTATCCGTGTTGCATAGTTTGCTTTATGCAGCAGATATAATTAACATTAGCCAAAATAGCAATAGTATTTAATGACAAGGCTAACCTTTATCATCTGACAAGTCCAATTCGCTGTTTAGAGCCAAAATCACATTCCATTAGGAAAAGTCATGTCAAGTTATACCCCTGCTGCTCTGTTTATTTAATGAGAAAGCATGTTCTCACCTTATTTCTCAGACCATTCTGGTCTGTTTGTTTTAAAATTAAGTACTCTCGCAAAGAACCAACATAGATTGCATTTCCTCAAATGCAAAAAAAATTTCTTTCCTCTCAGCTCAGTGCCAACTACTGACTCTCAAAATCCGGTTTAAATCAGTGAATCAGCCTTGCTTGCATCATTTCAGGGTCTCACCCAAGGCCCTGAGAAAGGTAGGTCCTCTTCAAGAGGATTTTCCTCAAATCCTGTGCCAGCTCCTCAAGCTGAGGGAGGGCTGTTTTTTACAGGGTTAGGGGCCAGATGGTCATGATGCCTGAGATGGCCCTCTGTCTAACACACCAGCTGGGGACCTCTGTGCACCAGTGGGGTCTCCTCTACTGTCCAGTTGCAGTGGGCAGGAAGAACAGCTGTGAGCAGTCTTCTCTTTCCAAAAAAGTTACTGTGGCCCCATACCCATTTCCTGGTAAAAAACTACTAAATTACACAGACAGATAAATAAACCAAAACAAATGTGTGACAATGAATTACAGCAAACCTCTTCTGACATAAGGCAGCTTACTTAACTCACCTTGGAATGATGAGGTGTTGCAGTGAGCTTTCACACCTGCATTCACAAAGAACCTCAAGCCCCCTTGTCAGGCTGTGCTCTGTGCAGAGCTTTTACACTAAATGTATTAGGGTTTGAAGGCTACCTGCTCACGGCTGGAGACCTTGAAAGCTGCATTTAATCTCTAAATGGCTGATATTCTGTTAACATTTTAGTAAAGAGGCAAGAATAAAATAACATTTAGTGGTCTTTCACTTTGCTGATAGTTTTTAGAACCCTTGCCACTTGATTCACAATGAAAAGTCATATTATACTATTTTTTCCCTGTTTGAATAACGAAAAATTGCAAGCTAATGCTTTTGCCCCCTCTGAAAACCATCATACCATTTTGAGATATAAATGCAAAGATTTCTGGAAGTGGCTCACTTTTCTGGGCTACGACACCTCTGCAAAAGAAGTTCAGTGCAGCTGATATCTGATCAAATTTCTTGAAAGTTTAGGAGAAAGTTTGGGGCTACAGGAATCTCTTCATGATCCAGCTCAGAGAACCATTAAGTATTTTCTTTTGGTTTAAGAGAACAAGAAATTAGAAGATTTATTTTACCAGGACTAATCTCATAATCTGTATTGAATGGCTTCTCATTTTTGAATCTCAAGTGGACAGAACTTGGTTTGTAGAATGTCACAAGTTTCCTTTGGCTTTTATTTTGTAAAAAAACATTTAGAGTAATTGATCCATTTAATAAAGTATTTTTTTTTGTCTGTAGACAAAATTAATGCTGAGGTCACTATTATAAATAACAAAAGATTAAATTTAGAGAGATATGGTTATGCATAGATATGCATTGTTTGAAAATAAACATTCAAACATTGTTTTTTTTGTTCTTCAGCCTTACACATATAGGTAAAATGCTACAAGTCTTTAATTCTTACCACACAGAAGATATAACACGTGATATGAACTAAACCCCAATTTACGGTGAAGATATTGAAAACATTTCCTATCAGGAAACCAAGAATGTTAGAACAGAAGCATCAGGCCAAAAGAAAGAGAAACCAGCTCTTACTCAAGCTATGAATTTTAAAGTAAGTCTGCATAAGTGTTCAAGGTTTGATGGGTCATTGAGCAACCTAGTCTAGTGCAAGATATCCTTACCCATGGCAGGGGGGTTAGAACTAGATGGTCTTTAGGGTCCTTTCCAACACAAACCATTTTATGGTACTGTAATAATCACACAAAAACCAATCATAGCATCATTGGAGAAGACCTCTTAGATCGTTGAACCCAGCCGTTAGTGTAGCACCAGACACGTTCTGTGTGGTTATTCCTGCCGACGATGCATTACAGGTCAGGACAATTTCACTTTGCTGAGCTTTCATACAGACTCCTCAGTTAAAGAGTGCAGCTGAGAATTTGGGGTGTGAAGGGCTGAGGGGTTTCTCAGTTGGAGGACACCAGCTCCTCTAAACTACTGGTTTGAATTGGCCTTAATTTGATACAGAAATGGAAATCGCTAACATACTGCACCAAACCAATCACCTATGGGAATGCCTACATGACTGCTGGCTGGGTGGGCAGTCTGAACTGCTCCTTGCAGCTAGGGGTCTGATCAATCCCTGCAGGGCAAGGGCAGGGCATGAAGGCAGGCCAGGAGAGGGTAAACATGCTCTGCCTCTGCTTCTGATGAAAACCTATTCTGCAACCTTCCTCTTCCTCCGACACCAGGCTAACACCTCCCCTGAGCATACGGACTTGCGTGTCAGAAACTGTGCGGTTCTGGACATGTAAACAAACACAAGGGCTCTTAAAGCCCACAGTTTATAGGTTAGTTTGTTGAAAACACGCTTGTTGGAGATTAAAGGCTTAAACTGCCTATGTTACCAGAAAAGCTATCCATGAGTTTTCCAAATTAAACATAAATTCACCTAACTGTAAATACTGTGGTCAATTATGTTAAATCCTGTAAATAGCTTTTCTATAAACAAACATTTTGTCAGTGAGACTAGAGGTCATCACTTATGATATATTGGGATAGATCATTAGTTCTGATAAAATCAGAAGTTTCATTCTCTCTAGTTAAATTTTAAAGTGAGTACTTATGCAAACTGAAGCGGCTCTTCTTTGGTGATACTTGAATTTTCTCAGTCACTAAAATTTCTCCAAATTTCAATATACTAACTGTTATCTGAAGTGATGAGAAGAAAATTAATAGGAGAACATGATGCCACATCAATAAATCAAAAAACATACTATGAAAATGAATGAATACAAACAAGAGTGAGACTTTTTTTCCTTCTTTCATCTAAAATTTCTTTCCTAAAGGAAATAGGAAAATGGTTGCTGAAAATGTCATTAAAATATTTATTACAGATCATCATACCAAATGGAAAGTCCTACTAAAACTGGGGTTTCCTGTCTCAAAGATCTTAAATCTGACATGAAACTCACACAGTAGAAATTACTATCTAGTACAGCATTGGCCAAAATACTAAATAATCTTTGACTTGCAGTTAAATGTTAGAAAGTCATTAAAAATGTTAAATAGGAAGGTTAAATTCTCTGGTTAACTGTGCAGTTTAGAGAAATTATTGAGCCATTGATTCTTAAATGAAAAGCTACAATTTCTGCATCAGGTTGCTCAAACTGGCACTTAAGGATGCATATGTTACTTACAATCCTGAATTACAAACTGAACAACATGTCTGAAAGATTAATGTCTCAGATAAAGTCAAAATTATAATGTTTTTCTTCTCGTTTTAGCCATTTAAAATATTTTATCGTTTAATTATTTTAGTTCAATTATTTCAACAGAAATGAGACTACCTAAATGCTTAGGCTATGCTGTTTTCTAATCCAAATTATGATTCTCTGCAATGAGTATTTTGCATTTATTTTTCACATTAAACATAGAATCATAGAATCATAGAATGGTTTAGGTTTGAAGGGCCCTTAAAGGTCATCAAGTTCCAACCCCTCTGCCATGGGCAGGGACACCTTTCACTAGACTGGGTTGCTCAGAGCTCCATCCAGCCTGACCTTGAACGCTGTCAGGGACGGGGCATCCACAACTTCTCTGGACAATCTGTTCCAGTGTGTCAACACCCTCACAGCAAAGAACCTTCTCCTAATATTTAATCTAAACCTACTCCCTTTTACTTTGAATCCATTCCCTGCCATCCTGTCACTGCACGCTCTTGTAAACATTCCTTTCTGTCTTGCCTGTAGGACCCCTTCAGGTAGTGCAAGGCTATAACTAGGTCACCCCTAAGCCACCTCTTTTCAGGCTGTATAAGCTCACTTCTCTCAGCCTTTCATTGTAAGAGGGCTGCTCAATCCCTCTAATCATTTTAGTGACCCTGTTCTGGACTTGCTCAACAGGTTAATATGTCTCCTGTGCTGAGGTCTCCAGAAGTGAACACTGCTCCAGGTGGGGTCTCACCAGAGCAGAGGGGAAGAATCCCCTCCCTCGACCTGCTGGTTTTATCCTTGTCATGTCCTGGTACCATTGCTGTTTGCTACACTCCATGTTTCCACCTTGGCTGAACCTCCTCCGTGTGCAGTGTCTGCTGAGGAAGGGATTAGCATTCCAGTCTAGTCCAAAGAGCTGGAGCAAACAAAAAAATAGTTAGCATTGTCACTACCTTCTTGATGATCTTTTGACATGCTTGGAATAGTTAACTTAGGCTGTGTAGATACGAAAATAACCTGCCAGGTAACGCATAGAGTATGAATGTGTAACAAATAGACTGCAGAAAAAATTGATTGAGCTTCTGATTAATAACGATGAGACAATATCATTAGGAAAAGACAGTGAGATCCAAGAAGGCAAATTCATGTGAAAAAAAGACTGTGTGTGCATCCCAGTACAATCATAAATTTTGGATGCAAAAATATTAAATATGCCTTGTATACTTACTAGAGTGTTCTCTACATCACGTTGTCATTGCTAAACCAAACAGCATAGCAATAAAACATTTTTTCCATGCTGGAAGAGGAAATAGGAGATTAGTTTATAAGATATAAATTGCATGAAACTAAGAGAAATCCCAAGGGTCTCAAATGTGTAACACACTGGGGAGAGCTTGTTTTATACTGCTTTTAGTGTATTTAGGAGTGTACATAAAATGTTTTCTTAAGGAGGCTCATAATGTGTTTTGTTTGGTTTTCTCATGAATTGAAAACCAGGTCTCTAGTACTATATATTGTAATCTTTCAGTTGGCATTTCCCTTGTTTTCATGCTTTATTTATACTTGGTGTTTGGAGTTTATTTGTCTTGTTTTTTTGGTTGGGTTGGTTTTTTTTTTTTAATAGCCTCTCAACAGAAATATCTTCTCTTATAAGAATATACTAGCCTGCATCTTCACAGTGTTAATTGCTAATTATGGATTTATAGGTTGTGTGCAATTTTCTTTGCAAGAACTTTTTTTTACAGTCCCAGTGAACCACTTTATATAACTTAAAAAAATTATAACATTAAAACATTTATGCACATTGAAAGAGACAGGTTGGGGGCAGATATGTTATGATTCCAGTTTGCAGTTAAAAACCTGGGCCTGAGGTAGAACTTTTGTTCCACTTTGAATGGAAGAGTCCACTCTTATGAATCTGAGAAATGTGGCAGGACTTAAAAGGACGCCAACAGACATGTAGACTAAGCAGTGACCTGAACTACAGTTTAAGGGCTTTTCTTCATTCAACGTAAACTTCATAACCCAAGAACCATCTATAATCTGAGATCAGTGAAAGTTTCTTTCACCAATCTTTTTTCTTTTTTTCTTTATTTTATGTAAAGAGGCAGATTTAGTGAAATAAAAACATTTCAAGAATGAATTTTGCCAAATCTTTCCTTAACAAATGTAAACATTCCAAAAATTCCCTTTGACTGACTTTGACACATTTGTAAAATTATATGTTGCCAATTGAGAACTGGAATGATTTGTCATTTCAGCAAAATATTTAATTTCATTTATTATAGTTAAGAAAAAAAATAGTCTCAAACCTGAACCAAGATACTCTGATTTTCTGGTTTTCAAAGGATTTCCTAAGAACTTCTCTTTTATTTATTAAATTAAAAAAAAAAAATCCAAACAGGAACATTTAAACTTTCCTATCTGCAAACATCTAGTAAGCCACAGGAATAATGTTTGCATCCTGCCTGACAACCAATTAACAGTTTCACTTCCCTTTCCTCCATGGGTAGGCATGAAATGTAGGTGTCAGACCTAAGGAGTTTGTTCAGAGCTCTCTGTGATGTGACCATGGGCTGATTGACCTTGAAAGCAAGAGCCTCTGACTAAATGGTGACATAGCTGTGGAAATCTCAAGTTGATGAGACAATTCTATAAAAGGGTGAGCAGATGCAGTAGCAGCTATTTTTTTTTTCTGGAAAGCCCTTTATTAATGTGTTAATTGATGACTGCAGATTGAAAAATTGTATTTTTGTATTTTTTCTTCCTTTTGTTTTCAGTAACTGCTGTTTCTCCCCTTCTCCACCCCTACAAAAAAAAAAAAAAAAAAAAAAAAAGGAGGGTTAAAGTTATGCTAGGATTCTGTGCCATGGATAAAATCCAGGCCCCTCCTCTTCGACTTCAAAGGAGCCATTTGCAATGGAATGAGTGTCATTTGGTGGTGGAAGCAGGAAGTTATTTGGGTAAGAGGCACACATAAGTGAGACTAGAGGAAGGGGAGCAAAACCTGAGGACTGGTGCAAAAGTCTTTCCATCTGTGAGAGCATGCAGGTTATTTCAGCTGCTGGGATACAGCAGGCAATTGCAGGGCACTTGCTGCCTTCCTGAGAGGGAAGCTCAGTTCTCTTGGCTCTTTGCCCTCCTGCCCTGCGACCCCCATATGGACTGAATCTGGGCACAGTGGCTGATGTTCGAGTTCAATAGCATACAGAGCACCACCCTACTGAACCTAGCACTATCCCAAAGTTCTCTTTTGGGAAAATCTGACTTCACCTCCTGCCCCAGCTCACACAATTCTGAAATTCACTTCTACTCTATGCATTTTAATGAGAAGAAAAGAAAAATGCCTCTCCTTCCCACCATGAAAGAGACCTTCACTTTCATAAAGACAGAGATATGTAGTCCTGTAGTGCTGTCGCATTCATTTATGTGTACAGGAAAGCTCATTATATACCTTTTCTCCATCCTCATTGTTGTCTTTGTGTGCAGGTTTTTTTGGTGTAATTTATCAAAGTTTTCTTGCCTTGGATTCCTGCAGGCCTCATTTGGATACAATATACACTTGCCTTACTTCAGTTCCTGTAGACAGCGATGTATTTGATCTGCTGGCCTGAGATATACATTTCTTTCAGAAACCCTAACGTAAACACTGGAAGTAGTTTATAGCTGTGAATCAGCATCCAATGGTTGTGATGATTTAAAGCTATAAAGAACTACATAACCCCTGCCTCCCCTGCACTCCGACTTGGAGTCTTAAGGTGGTTCTCTATTCTATTCTTGAAGCTACAATTAAAAATACTATTAAAAAAAAAGAGCTTCTGGCTTTCTTCTTTTATTTTTCCTCTGTTTTCTTTTTCTTTTTTTTTCTTTTTGGTTTTGGTCAAGCACAAGGAAGTATTTTTCTGCTGTGCTCACCTTTTTTTTTCTGCCCAGCAGATTTGGAGCTGAAACAGAGTCTTGCTGACAGGATCTAATACAAGGAAGTTTTGCAATATGTTTTACAGCTGATGTAAAACTTGGTTTTTCTCAGAAGGTAGCTGCTGCAATAAACTAATTAGGTATTGTTGGGAATATCATTTGAACAAGATGCTTTCCCCTCGAACAAACACTTTATTTGGTACAGGGTTCTTTCAAGACATCCATGCTAATTGTTAAAATCTACCATTTGATGAGCAGTGTTAGTTTATGTGCACTTAAAAGAAGTGGCAGAGGCAAACTTTGAGAATTACATTCTCTTTCCAAAGGTCAGTTGCTAATAAAAAGTAATGAATCGCTTCTTTTTGTTTTTCAAATGAATTTGTCCAACATCCTAAAAATCTGAAATATTTATGTGACACTGAACAACAAGACAAAAGGGTGTTGTGTTTTGCTTTGTTTTCAAAAGGATTTCAAGAGTGAAACCTGTTTTTATACATCTTGTTAACACATTTCACTGTAGTTGGCAGTTTGTCAACAGATGAAAAAATATATGTTTGTTTTAGCTGGCAAGGCTGCTCAGTGTATTGCCTGAGCAGAGTTCTGAGCATCTGGATACCTGGAGTATATTCACAGCTATGCCACTGCTCTACTGAGTGACTCTGAGTGGGTACCTCTGTCTTTTTGCTGCCTGCTTCCCTCCTGTATCTCATATCTAGTCAGCTGGTGAACACTTCGAGCAAACACTTTCAAGAGATTTTTATCTTTACAGCACCTAGCACAACTGACTTCTATCTCAGTTGGGATCTGCAGGTGCTTCAGTCATGCAAGAAGTAGCAACAAAATTAATAACATCTAATAAAGTCTTGTTTCCCTGTATTTATGAGAGGAGAATGAAGTAAAAGGTCATTGAAATGTTTCGTGGGTTTTTTGCTTGTTTTGGTTTTGTTTGATTGGTTGTTTTTTTGGGGTTTGGTTCTGTTTTTTGTTTGTGGGGTTGTATTTTTATATATATATATATTCTCAGAGTCTTTCAAAGACTGGAAAAGACAAATTTCTGGTTAGCTAGGATGTAGTCCAAAAATGCCATATCCTTTCCTGTGACTCTTACTGTGTGTCCTTGCAGTCACTGAAGTCAAAACAAAGGAAAGTATTGTTTTTTTCACCCTCTTAGGCAGGAGAGGTGTCGAGATAAACCAGGTACACAGCTGAAGATGAATCAGTAATAAACAGTAAATAGCTAGTGACTGTTTCAGTGTCTCTGTGGTAGTTGCAACTCCTATAGTTGCTCCTAAATCTACATGACTAAGCAGCTCCGTGTGTACTTCTGAGGGGCAAACAACTAATAGTAAGGAAAAGTTAGACAAAACCCCCAAACTTATGAGGCACTGCTAATATTATGTAGATAACCAATAAGGCCCTTGCATGTTACTGCCAGCACATTCCCTGTTTTCCTTACTACCCGTACTCAAACGAGTTTTGAGTTCTCCACATATGCTGTTTTGTCAACAGTTACACTGCATTGACTGAAGCCAAGTTACTCCTTCACATGGGTATAAAGGAAAGTCAAACAAGGCCAGGACTAAATCTGTGGATGCAATTATAACTGATGAGCAGTGTTTTCCTAATCTGCTTCTCTTTGTTGCTCTTTTGAGCAGTACAAGTGTTTGAGACTCACTGCATGGTCAGTGTTGGCAGATGAATGTGTTCATCTCAAGTGCTGTGTCCTTGTAGCAGTATTAAAACCACATTAGTGCTTCCTACAACATGCTGACTTCACTGGCAGACAATTTTATACTTCGGCAACTCAGAATGAGCGTGAATGTGAAGAATGGATGACACTTCACAAAAAGAAAAACCATCTTATGATCTGAACTAAATCCTGAAAGCTTGGAAGGCTATTTCCTCAGTTCATCCCAAGCGCATGTTTTTTGAGCTGCGGGTTTAATGTGGATACCTAAATAAGCAATTAGTGCTTCAAAAAGTGTTGTGTTTTTAATGATTCCAGTAGGATTTGCTGGCTCGCTATTTTAAATTAGCCGATAAGGGCTTGGAAACCGAACTCAAGGCAATTATTCCAGAAAACTTTGGACAACACCCTGTAACAATATTAATTATTCAGAATTAACAATCAACTATTCAGTGCAAATTTGGATGACATTCAGTAAACAAGGTATGAGATCACACGTGGAATGAGTACCAAAGTATAGTATTTGTAAAAATGTTTTTAAATGTTCTTAAAGATATATTAATGGAAGTAAATTAAATTTGGACAGCTAATGTTTTCTTAACGTTTTCTGCTTTATTCTGCAGTTTTGGTATTCTTTCAATGTAGGCTTTTTATAATAAAAGGTACACTGGTCCTTTATTATACTGTGTTATGAATTAAATATTAAATTATAAAGTAAATTTAGAAAAAAGTTAAAGTTAAAATGCAGCAGTCACCTTAGCCAACTGAGGCATTCTGTGACATGTTAACCCTGCTTTTATATGCTTGGTCACTTGCAGTCTATTTTACTAATTCAAAGAATTTACGACATGTCTCTCAGTCATTTCCAGGAATTTGAAAGAGCTTGTTTGTTTATTCTTACTTGCAACAGGCTTCTCCACAGAATTCTTCAAAATATACCAAAGACTTTTTCTCCTCTCAAACAAAACTTCAGGCACCTAAAAATAACAATCTTTTTTAATGGGCTAATTAGTGCATCAAATTATTGCTCAGGCCCTTTATCTGAGACTTTGGGTAAAATCCAAATGGAAATGAGCTTGGCCGCGTGCATTTTAACCTACATTTGTCAGCCTCACAAAGTCACCATGTGATTTAGCCCAGTTGGCAGCTCTGGTTCAGAGTCAAGAAGGGCTGGCATAGCTGAGATGCTTCAGGCAGGGCAGACCACAGCACTTTGACAGGACTGTGCACACATACTCTCACTCCTGCTCTGTGTGTGCTTCCAGCCCCTGCTCTCACTTCCACCCAGGCAGCAACATCATCCTGGATTCAGTTATTTGAGACTTGCAATAAAACAGATTTTTAGGAAAGCAGTGACATCCTCCTGAACATAGATATGTCATAAAATGAATAACACCCTGCTTCCAAAGCGGAAGGATTTCTGGCTTGGTCCTGTTGTTTGCAGCTTGTGGTACGCCAAGCTAAGCGATGCTCAAGTACCTCTCTTGCCAGTGTGACCACCCTGGGAGGCCATTCCCAGGAGACACACTGAGACGGGTGATGTGGCAAGTGGTGTGAGCACAGTGACAGACGTGTTGTGTTTGAGCTCCTGGTCCATGGGGAGTGGGCTTTGCTGCGCCAGCTCTGGAGTAAGGGTAGTGACGATTTGACTGCTTTGGCTGCTTCCCAGGACTCTGATGAGGAGATACAGTATCTCAAGGATCCATCCTGTTCCAAAACACAAAATAAATAAACAAACCAGGATATTTTAGGTTCTGTAGCTGTTGCATCACAGGAATGGCTGGAGAAAAGGTTGTGCCTCGTGCCAGCCATGAAAGGGACAACTTAAGTGAACTTAAGTGAACTTTACAAATTCTGGCCTAAACCACAATTGCATAAACTCCATGAGATATCAGATACATTGTAGAAATTCACCCTTCAGTCACAAATCAACGTGTTTTGTCCACTTTTTCTCAGACACCTGATCTCACGATTCATGGGATGTTGTGTATGACACTGACAGCACAGTCCTTGGTAAGCTTGATAACTCCTAACAATAAAATCGGCAGGAAAAAAATAACCATAAGTCTATCAAGGCCAGGATGAACATTGACAAATGAGGTGGTGAGGGGAGTAGACATAACTTTTGGAAGAAGCAAATAAATGTTTGCAGAGTTTTGAAAATAGCTTATTAGTTTTTAAGAGGTGGAGGTGAATAACATAAAGAACTGAAGGTATTAATTAATTATCTCTCATTGTGTAAGGGAAAAAAAAACGGTCCTGTGCAGCTATATTTTCTCAGTGATAAACCACAGAAAAATATTAGCTATTTCTTGACTGGTAAAATATCTGCTAAAAAAAAAAAAATTGTGCCTCACGTTTTTATTTGTCACTGAAGACTCGTAAGTTTATTGGTGTATATATATTTTTTTAGTCAAACCCTGCAGAATTTTGTCATTCTCCTAAAAATGTCTTACAAAACACCCATGGAATATACAGGGACATTTTCACTGACAAAAGAGTAATCAATTCTTCCTATTTATTTTTAATGGGTCCATTTTTTTTCCCACTCCAGAAATATACTTCAGGATACACTTAGTCTCATACAAGATAGTGAGATATATTCCCAAAAGCAGAATAAAGAAGGAAAGTATTTTAATTTACTGGAATATAAAACCATCCTTGAGGGAATTTTCAAGGTTTCTTCTATTTTCCATTAGAATCCCTCAAAAGAAGTAAGTGTTAGGTTTTTTCATGATAGAAGTTGTCAGTTCATATTTAGTGCTAAAATGTTTGGATAACAAGCTTATGCTGAAGTAGAAATATAATACCAACTGCTGTATTTCTTTTAAAAGCTACCAAGATCATGCATGTTGAGCATATCTGGCGTATAAATGGGAGATGAAAGACAGGAAAAAAATATTACAATTTGAAAGGACAGTATTTATATATTTGTTTCAATTCAATGAGAGCAGAAGAAAACTAATTTTTGAAGGCAATATTTTCATGACTGATTCATTTTTTAAATAAATTTCATTTGAAAAAATACCCTGAAAAATAACATTTCTTGTTCAGCAAATTACATCTTCTAGTCAGAAGTCTTGCATTTGGAGAAAAACATATTTCTCTCCTGCTTATACTCCCTAGTCTTTTTCTCTCATGCAACACAGCTGAGACAACCTGGATTGATTTCTTTGTTCATTTTTCAGCTTCATTAAAAGTGTCAGCGCAGGCAATGCAGGGTTTACTTAGTTAACACCTTCCTCCTAGGACCAACTATGTTTAAAAAGCCTTGTCAGCTACCCACCTTTTCAGCAGGGTGTTTGAAAGAGCTGGATTGAGACGAGGTAGATATTACTACTGAGACAGTCAGGTAGCTGTTACTTAAGAACGGGCATATTTTTCCATATCTTTGACTTTTTACGGTATTACTCGTTCCTCGGTCCTTACATTTCCTCTGCAGTCAGGGTCGTGAGGCATTGGGGGAGGTTATCCAGAGGAAGTGGGGGATGCTTTGCTTGGGGCACAATGGGGTCTTCAGCTATCAGTGAATGGTGTACCGTGAAGTTCTCTTATGGCACCACTTGCAGCCCTATATTCTGTCATTCTGTGGCTCTCTGATTAGTAATGTGAAGCAATTGTGTATCTAACACAATGAGTGTATCTAACACAATTGTGTATCTAACACAGTGAGTGAATTGCTAACAAAGCTGAGTCGAATTACAATCTAGATGCACATGAGCAGCTTATACCTCCAGAACTAAGAAAGCAGGTAAAGGTCTGCACCAGACTCAAGAAACGAGAAAGTCACTTAAGTGACCTCCATCTTTTAATAGCTGGGTGGCTAAACAGAGCAAACTGTATGAACTACAAGAAGATTTCTTAGCACACATAGCCAAAAAAATCTGTGCAGCCTGCCGTGTTCTACAGAAAGCCAGTATTTCTGGTGCTGTGAAAGTGCTGAGAAATAGTTTGTGTAATCTGTTGAATTATGGATGATGACAGCTACCTGTATATTAGGAAGAGGTTCAAAAGTAGGTTACAGTAATTTCATTAGATAAAACATGCTCTTCTTAATGCATAGGAAGAAAGAAGTAAGATTAAAGTAATTTACTTTTGCTTGTATCTTAACATTCCTAGATACTGACATAATGAAAAAAAAATAAAGACAAACATTTAGAAGTGATAACATAAGAATAAAACAAATAAGAAATTACTGATCTCCTGGTAATAGTGGTAAGTTTGGTAAACAGGTTTGAACAGTTATTTTCTATTATTTCAAGAATCAGACTTAAGGTAGAACGTACATGAATGTACATTAGTAATTTAGAGTTTATAGAATCATCTATAGTATTAAAAAGAGAAAAGTGTTAATGTTATGACTAAGATTGAGATTGTGCAAAATGTGCTACATAGTTATTGTCATTGTTACAATGCACAGAATTTTACCAAGAGCTCTGCCCTGTTATATTGGCTGTCTACCAACAGGGACAGTAAATTGCCTCACAGAGCTCATAATTTAAACACATCTAAATAGTTGATTAAACATTGTTTTCCTTAGTAGATGCTTTCTGCAGTGACAGCTTAATTAAGCAGAGGATTTCTGTCGGGACCTTCCCTCTGATAAAAAGAGCACTTAATAAGGGTGTGGTGCCCTTGCACCAGAACAACATGACCAGTTAATGCCACCGTATATCAAAAAAAATCGTGGAATCAATTAGATTGAAAATGACCTCTGAGATCATCTAGTCCAACATATGACCAAACACCACCATGTCAACTAGACCATGTGCAGGTTTTTCTTAAACACCTTCAGAAACAGTGACTCCATCACTTCCTGGAGCAGTCCATTCCAATATTTAATCACCCTTTCTGTGAAGAGATTCCTCCTTTTGTTCAACCTAAACCTCCCATAATGCAGCTTAAGGCTGTGTTCTCTCACACTGTTGCTAACTGATGTGGAGAAAAGGCTGACCCCCCACTCAGCTACAGCCTTCTTTCTGGTAGCTGTAGAGAGTAATAAGGTCATCCCTGAGCCTCCTCTTCTCCAGGTTCCCTCAGCCTGGAGAACTCATAGCTTCAGTTCCCTCAGCTGCTCCTCACAAGACCTATCCTCCAGACCCTTCACCAGATTCATTGTATATTGTACCGCAGTCTTTACAAATGTGTTATCTGATGCAGAGGAGTGATGTTAATTGCAGGAAGTTACACACAGTGACAATAGTAGTACCAGAGATTGAAGAGTTCACATGGTCAAGTAGCAAATACTTGGATAGAAAATTTCAAAGCTTATTTGAAGTTATGATAAATCTCCACTTTCTATGTCAGACTCACAGTATCTCGTTTATCAGACTACTCTTGATCTAGTCAGAAAAACTCTACAATGTAAGCAGCAATGCTGTTTCGTAGGATGCATTGGCAACTAGACAATCCTATTCATGACACCCCTTCTCTGCAAAAGTGACATTTCATGATTTGTCACTTGTACTTTAAGAAAAATCAAAACTGAAGCCAAACAAGGAAGTTATGGCTCCTTATCACCATCTCAGTTTCCTCAGTGTTTGAACACAAAGTTAACCATGTTTTAACCACAATAAATACTCTTCAATAATCATATTCTATTTATAAGCCAGCATCCTTTGTTCTCCTATTGCAATCCTAATGAAGTGGTTTAGCTGAGTTTATTGAAAAATGAATTTATGAAGTTGAAAACAAATCTTGTTCATGTGCTTCCTGATTATTGTCATCATAAAGGCCATATCATATTATTTCTACTCCCTAGGGAACTGATTCTCAAATGATCTACAATGGCAAACTGTTTGACTTGAATATGATTTCAGTGACTGATATCAACAGAGGATCCTGCCTGTGTATTAAGTTGCATTTTCCTTTATTGGTTACTCACCTGACTCATACTTCCAAGGGAAGGAAATGGTAACATGTGACTGAGTTAATTACCCAACCAGAACAAAGAAACTGAAAAAGGGTTTAGATTTGATATAAGTAAGAATTGTTTTGCAATGAGTGTGGTGAGGCACTGGAAACAGGTTCTCCAGAGTGGCTATGGATGCTCTATCCCTGGCAGTGAGAAAACTGGTCTAGTGCAAGCTGTCCCTGACCAGGGAAGCGGAGTCAAACCAGATATAAAGGCCCTTTCCAACCTAACTCATTCTATGATTATATACAATTAAAGCTGCAAAATCTGCACTTTGGAAAAGAGCAGCTCACAAAGAGTGAAGCAATGAAGAACATGTCTCTTGGCAAAGTTCCTTTGGTAAATCAGAAGGTCTGGATGCGAGTCAGGGATTGCTTATTGGGGGAGGTCCTGTGGTGTCTATTAAGCAGGATACATTACCAAAATGGTCCCTAGTGCCATTCAAGTCTATTCAACTGAGTCTGTGAATTAATGATAATTGTGAATAATTTATGTAGAAGTATTCTTGCAAGAAGGCAAAAACACTAAGGAGTAACTTTTGCAAAGCTTAGCTGTACACAAGGGTCCTGTACACTGGGCATGCCTGCTCTTTGCTGAAATTGATGAGAGTGGTGAAAATTTCCACCTTTTTGCAGACAACAGTTTGAGACAATGCTGTGTTACTATTTTGCCATTTCCAGGGAAGACCATAGTTTCAGCTGTGCTAAGAGCAAGCAATAATGCCTGGAAATGAAATAACTGTTAGAAAAAGCAGTCCACAGCCAAATGCTGCAGCTAGATCTGAGAGGAAAGATGCAGCATGACACTAAGAGGGTCAGCATTACAATTAAAAACCCCATCTGTATCCAGCTTCAAGATGATTTTTGGTTTCGGTTTCTGGAAGCAATCTGAGGTACTCAGTTAAAGTCACTGGAAGAAATCAGAATTCATGGTGGACATTATGACTGAGTATGTTCAGATATTACCTCTGATTTTTCAAGCGGCATGGATTTGCGGGGGCGGGGATTCTGAGTTTTTTCCCTTTTTTTTTTCCCCACAGAGGATTTGCTACTTGGCTTTGTTAGGATACGTGATAGATTTAGAGAGAAAGAGAAATTTCCAACTTTTTTCTATCCCCTGATGCATTAGTGAATGTCAGAAAATTTGCTATATTATGTCAGTTTTATGTCTCTCACCCCTCCTGAAATATAGCACAGAGGTCTTGATGATATCACTAATGATGAATTCGGTCTCAGATCGTTATCTAAATGCATCATTCTGCTGCTTTCCAGTCTTACTTGAAGAGTAGCTGGTTTCCCAACCCACCCAACCCTTTCTAAGTGACTTAAGAGAAAACAATCTTGCTGAGTTTGCTTCATTGCTTCAGGGAGGGTAAATTTTATAGGGCAAATTATTTTCTATTGGCCTAGATGAATCCAGTCTGCAGAACCCAAAAGAGAAAAAAACCCAGGTAAACAAGGATGCCTAAAAGTGCATTCAGAAACTTTTAACCATTTCTAACCTATTCTAACTATATATGAATCTGATTTTAGGTCAAGCACTATAATTTAAAAATATAATTTTATAGTATTAAAAAATAATCTGCCTCACATTAATTTGGTATTTAATCTCATTAGCAAGCAGAGGGAAGGATGACCAAAACTGGCTGGTTATCATACTATTAAGTTATTTTGTTTTATTAAGAATGAAATTACTTGCATATCACATGTCAATGCTTTTGTTACAAAACCATGGATTTTGGGGGACTGTAACATACAGTTCAAGTCAGGTCCCTAAAAGCAGGAAATGAAACTTTTAAGTAAAAGTGGAAGAAAACCAGAAAATTCCTGTGCTGTTGTGTCATGAAGGCTGTATCCTGGTGCCTCCAAAGCTGGTAGACCCCTTTGGGAGGACCCTGAATTGCCCTGTGGGAGGTCAGTATCCCCTAAGCCTCATGCTCATAGTGAATCCAAACAGTGGGGATTAAGAAGGAAGGTGTTTGCAGCAGTGTGAGGAGGCCTAGCCTTCTTCCTCTGCTGTGGGAAGGAAGATCATTGGAGAGATAGAACAGAGAATGAAGTAGTTTGTGGGGGGAGATGTGGATTCAGTGCATACCTCAGCAACCTCTTTCAACAGGAAATGAAAGCTACCCAGATAAGGTGTTGATTGCCTCACTGACACTGCCCTAGGCTGCAGTTATTGCAGCCCAGGCTACGTGCAGACTTGAAGAGGACTTAAAAAAATTTAACTGAAAAAAAAAATCCCACCACACATGAAAATCAATCCTTCTTGTACCATTCTTGCCACAACTTGAATCTAGAGTTCACTGATTAACTTTAAAATGATAGCATCACAAACAATCCAAACAACTTCAGGAATTCAGCAACTTCATACCTTTAGCTAGGGATCAGTTGTGGCAAAGCCATGCAGATGACTAACACCAACTAGGTCCACACTGGAAAAAAAAAAAGAAGCTTAATTAGTCTGTTTTGCAAATGTGAGTTTGATGGGGGGTTTTTATTTTTATTTTTTAAATACATGACTTGTAGTGCAGTTCTACACTGACTTCACAGTAATGCTTAGATCCTTCACTTACTTTTGGAGTTATGGTCCTAGGGAAAAATAAGGAAAAGAAAATCTGACTTTCATCGGCCCCATAACATAATACAGAGGAAAGAAAATCTCAAATAGGGTTTTGAAGTGATGAAAAATATTCCCAGACAGAGTTGAGGTGGCAAAATGTAAGTAAAAAGGTACAAAGCAAAACTGTGGTTGAAAGACAGGTGCATTCACACAGGCATATTAAATAGTGTTGAGTGATAGGCAGTAAAAGATCAAGTTCATGTCCTTTTTATTGCTTCAAGCAGAGAACTTAAGATGCTGAGTCTGACCAAAATCATCAAAGAGTGCAAAAAACCACGGGATAGTGTGAGTCACTTGGAGAGTGATTTTCAAATGCTCCTCCCTCATCCCCACCCTTGAAAAAGCCAATGAGTAAAGATCAAGTGAGTTTGTGGAAGGATAAACAATAAGAATATACATGTATTTGATCCAGGCATCTGTAACCATCAGAGGGAAATAATTACTTCAAAAGTGTGATTGGAAAGATATATCCTCTGCTCAGACGAATCATATTCTAAACATACGTTCTCTTCAGAAACAATGAGAAGAGTCCAAATGATAAGGTCCTGGGTAGATGTCTGCCTACTGAATACTGCCTTAGTTAGTTTAAAATTGTGGTCTTGGCAGAGAATAGGAAATAGATTTACAAAGAAATGACTTGACTTTTCTGGGGCCACCTCAACTGACCAGTGCTGGAGATGGTACTTGACTCCTAGTCAAATATCTTCTCTTTATACATGGTAGTTATTAGTATTAGAATTCTAGTATTAAAATTAATATTAGTATATATACTAATTAGTATTAGTACTCTAGTATTAGAATTATTTGGGTGTCTACCTAATATGGTAACTTAATCTTTATTTATGTTATACTAAGGGGTTTTTCTTAGAATTGTAGGTCAGAACTACCACAGATATATCTCTTTATTTTGAATCCATTAGGAGGAATGTCCCCATTTTTCCCAGCATTGTAAAATTCTGTAAATAGTTTTTATTCTGCATTCTTTGCATCACTGAACATATTATAAACATATGTTATGCATTGAATTGCACTGTCTGTGCTCTATATTATAATTTTTTATTTGTCAAACAGTAATTATGAGGTCTTTTATGAACAGAAAAGAATCCAGTGTCAGGATACAGTGTCCTTGCAAGTATAAAGATAAACCTGAACTAGGAAAATAAAATTATACCTAGAGTTTCTGAAATTGTTGATATCAAGTTAATTAAAAAAATATCAATACTTCAATTAATGACTTGCTTTCTGTTTCTGCGTCAGAAATACTGTTAACAAGAGGTATCAAAATATCCGTCATGCTTAGTGTTCTTTTCCATGTTATCTGGAAACAATAACAGCAACCTTTATAACTGTATGTTTGTTTTTTATTTACAATGAATCACTGAGGAATCTTATTTGCATCATATTAGTCAGTCATTAAATATAAATTTCAGCAGAAGGTACCAAGAATCTTAACCCTTGTCTTAATTAGTATTCTAAAGAGGGAATTTAGGCATAGATAAGAGTAAACAAAACTCAGGGGCTTTTCCTTAAATCCTTCCTGTCCCCATAACTTTATTTTATAGAAAGGAATTGCAATTTACAGTGTGGCAGTAGATACAATGCCTAAGCAAAACTGAAAAGTCAAGTTTTTCATGTGGAGAGTTTCAAAAATTGCACTGGGAAATCCAACTGCCTAAGACTCAAGCTCTGCAGAGTTAAAGATCTGGTGGCTAGATTTGAAGATCCATTTTAGCAACATGCAGCACAATGTCTAGGCAACCTTTCTGTGGCAGTGCAGAGGCAGAACATAATTTTAAGAAGTGAAATAATTTTTTTTTAGGAGAATACTTGTAAAGAAATGAGGCATAGTTGGAAGGACTGTGTTTCAGATTCTGGGATGAAGAAAGTTAAGAAAACCCACAGCAGATGGCTAAAGAAGATTGTAATCATATTTGGCTTTTCTCACTTTACAGCTTCAATAGCCATTTTGTGCCAAGGAACCCAGAGCCTCCGGAGGTCCTTTTAATCCTGCTCATCTTTCTCTTTCTTACTCTTCCAGCGCTTGACAGCCTGATTCAGACAGTGTTGCGAAACTACAGTCCCAAACAGACGTTGCTCTTTCTGGTTATCCCACCACAAAGAGATTGGAGAGACCCATTTCTTCTGGCACTTGTGTTTCTATGCCACCTGATGTACTTTACAAGATCTGGTTTAAATTTAGAGCTTTGTAAAGTAACCGCGAGTCTTAAAACCTTTCTTAATGGATCAAAATTTGAGAAAAGAACTCCCTGATGAGTCTCTAAACAAATGTCTCTTCAGGGACGCAGGTTTTATTCTGAACTAGATCTCAAGCTAACACTTGTATATCACCCAAAGAAACAACTCCAGTGTAACATATTTTCCACTTCAACAGTAATTTAATGATAGGCAGCATAGTTTGTGTGGATTTTTCAAAGGTGTGGGACCTTGCAACAAGGAAGCAAATTCTTGCTATTAGGATCATGAAACTTAAACCTTTATGAATATAAGTCCCTGGGGCAGGCAACCTGAGGACAAACAGCTGGGAAGGGAAATTCTTATGGCTGATTCAAAGTCTGTTCAAAGAGGTATTTATTCTGAAAGAGGCATCTTTGAAAAGGTGTGTAAGGAAAACACATTCAACGCGCAATGTATTCTGAAAACATGAGGCGCCAAATGCAATCCAGATGGTGAAAGCAGTACTATAAAAGGAGATCCAATGGGGACACTTGAGAAGTATACAGACAGCATACGCAGAAAGTAAAGAAATCTACATTCTAAGAAAAAGGAAAAAAAAGACTTCTCCAACAAAGCACAAGGCAGCATCTCTAGAACACCAGAGTGTGGTCAACACGGGATGTGACTCATAGACTACGGTTCTGTAATGCAAGGTGAAATTCTCTGGCTCTCTCCTGTTTAATCAGTTCCTTGTAGAAAAAAAAAATAAAATAAATAAGAAATGAAACACAGAATATAAAGATTTAAATAATATTTGTCTGCCACCAGCTGAGGTACTCAATTTCCACTGTTTCCCCTGAAGCCAGCTGTGTTTGATTCTGGTTTTATTTGCTCCTCAGTCAGAAGTGCTTAATTCTACAGCTTTCTACCTGTGTCAGACCTGTGTAGGAGTGCCCTAAGTCTCAGAGAGTCTTTTCTTCCTGACATCTTTCAGCACTGCAGATGCATATTAGTTTCTAAAGCAATCTCTTCACCTGTGCAATAACAGAGCTGATTCTACAAGCTTTTTAAGTACTTTAATCTGTAAGAACATTAGCTTCAAAGCAAGTACTTTGGTGCTTGGATTTAAAGATACACTTCAGAAGATTGTTAAATTTGCTCAAAACACTCAATCTGAATGAAAGAAATGTCTTGGTCTTGAAGTGGGCCTTATCCTGGGAGTGCTGACAGTTACCCTGACACACAGCCTACCTTTGGGACTGTGGATTGCTGGTTAGCTGTCACCTAACTTTTCTTTACTGCACATATTACAGAAAGGCTTGAGGATTTGTCTTGTTTTGCCTTAAAGATGTCTTTAACTACTGTGCCTGTGTGCAGTGTCCCAGAAGCACAGCAGAAACAGAAGAAGGCAAAAAGCACCTTACATTATTAATACTAATAACTAACCTTTGGTCTAGCCTGTAAATAATTTTCATTTGGTTTTTGCCATGCTCATGGGGTGTCTGAGAATGTCACTGTTGTCAATACATAAGGTGTAAGATGTAATTTTATTACAGGCATCTAGAGAAGCTGAATTATTTGAAGACTTCACTGTTGCATAAAATACTGATCTTTGTAGAAACACTATAAAAAAGTAGCATTTTAAAAGAAATCTTTTTTTAAAGATTTACTTTTTTTAGTGATAATCCTGTTCAATAGACAAAAAAAAATCACAATATAAACATCTGAAGTGCTAGATAAAATGCTCTGGAAAGAAAACACATTTACTATGGGCAGTAAAATAATATCTGTTTAAATACTGTAGTCATATATAGCAAAATGTAACATCTGTGTGTCAGATTCCCTTAGTAAAAAAAAAAAGTATTTCATCACTAAAGTTTAGGAAATTGTTTACTAACCTGGTGAAATATAAGACATCTTTCTCTTACTTGTGTTTCTTTTATATCAAATTCAGTTTACTTCCTTTCTTTTGAGCAAGACAGTGTGCGATTGAATTTAGAATAAAAACAGAAATAAATTTTTGATTGTGGATAATAGATAACGGTCTCTTGATTAATTTAATATGTTTACAGGACATTTTGTTAAGTATGATTCAAAAATCAATCCAAATTACCTCAAAATTCGATTTTTTTTTTTTTTTTGTATTTCAGAGTACACTATTTTTGCACAAGCTTTGACACAGATTTCTAATATGTAAACAATACATTTTTTCTGTGCTCAGTTGCATTTATGGTTTAGATTTAAGGGCTTAAAGTCTTCAGCTGTGCTACATCCTGATACTTCTCCTTACTTTACAGAGCTAATGGAGCATGGAGGACACTAAGTACAAAAATCTCCTGGGTTAAATATGTCAAGGACCACAAATATATACCTTAAGTTGACCAGAAGTTTACAATCAGAAAAATTACCCGGTTGCATCTGCAAGTACATTCTTTTCGGAGTTCTAAAACCTGACCAACATCAACAATTTGAAACACTTAGAAATTAAGATCTTGGCTTTATGTATGCTGGTTTTATAGAGTGAAGCCACAAACCCTCTCCCTCTCCCGTTCCCTCTCCCTCTCCTCTCCTCTCCTACAACAAACAGACACAACTCTTTCACAGATTCCTTTCCCTTCTTTTGGACCCTAACCTTCAAATTCTAGTTCTTCTTCCCTACTTGAACTTTGTTGCCAGGTCCTGCAGTGTTGTCATAGGTCACTCAATGTTTTCGTTATTTTCCAAGAGTTCATCATCTGCCAAGTAGCTCATCATCAAAACAAACAAGCAATAAAACAAAAAATCCCTTCCATAGATCCAGAAACAAGCTTCAGGATATGATTCCCAGTGAGAATTGAATTGAATTCCCCTTGAGGCTTCTCACTGAGAATACGGTTTGTGGACATCTCAAATCAACCCACAACAGAAGCAAGTGAAAGAAGCTTCCATTTGTTATTTAAACTGGGTTTAAGCGATATTCAGTAAACTGGGAGCCTTATTCATATTTGTTGAATGCTTGTGAAAATAGTACTGCTCGACAAGTCAGCTTGTTCTGGTGACCCCTCTTTCCTAGCTCCAGGCTTGATGCCCACCAGCGACATGCCCTCTACATGGGTGACCCAGGGCTCAGCTCAGCCAGCATCTTAGATGTCTGCTGCTGGCAGGGGCAGCATTCCTATTGGAGGGGCCTCTGCTTCTCACTCTGAATAAAAAATCTGGCACATCTGTAAAGTTTTTGTCAACGCAGATCTTTGTGCTGTTTCCAGGAACCCAAAATACTGAGGACTGGCACTGGCATATCTCATGTGTTGTGTCAGCCAGTTTTGACTATCAAGGGATTGCAAAACAGACATGAAAATTAAACCCGAAACTGCTTCAATAGGCAACTTGGAGAGAAATTCCTCTGCTGTTCCCTTTTTCATTTCTTTACTTTGAACAGTTGTTCCAGTTAATGGTGAGTTCCCATCCCCCAGCCTCTCCACCAGATATCTAAAATTGGGTCTTTTTTTCTTAAAACAAAACAGCCTTTATGCTTGTAAAGCTCTGTGTTCACAATGTTAAACACAAGACTGATCACTCTACTATATTCTCATATTTAACAGCAAAACTTTTGTCTTTAAAAATTTCTTTCTGAAACATATGTCTTATGTATTATTTCCCTGTCTTCTTTTATTTTTTCTACCTTTTTTTTTTCTTTTTTTCTTTTTTTTCTTTTACTTTCTCCTTTCTGGTGAGAAGAAAGGGAGGGCAACAGTGCCAGATTTCACTATGGGACAGAACCTTTCTCGGAACCGAACCTCTACCATTCCCTTTTCCATGAAGAGAAAAAGTTGTTGTCTGCTGCTTGGGTCTAGTTCTGCCTGTGGGAAGACCATTACATTCTTTTCCATGAACCACAGTCTGTTGTGAAAGAGCTGAGGGGATGAAAAAAGACACAGAAACATTTTTATTTTGTTATCTGAAATAATTAAAAAAAAATTCCCAAATTCCCAAAGCATTCCTTAGATTTGAAAAGAAAAAAAAAAAGATTCCAAAATAACAATTTATTGTAAATAAATTTTTAACATTCTTATGAGTTAAAATATAGTTCCTTTCTATTATTCCAGCACTCCATTTAATTAAAAAATGAAACATTATATTGAATAGGAAATAAATATTTGATGAAAAAATGATTGATACTGAAGCTTGAAGATGAAAATAAGCCACAGAATCACAGAATAAGTGAACAATATTAGACCCTCTGGTGCACAAACTTGACTTCAACTAGGATTTTAGCAGAAGTTCATTCATTAATTAGCGTCATTTCTGAGACAACATCAACCTTCAGCAGTCAGGGTACATCTCTGAATGACAGACATGTAACCTATACAGAAGTCTTCTGAGTTAATTGAGATTAATTTCCAGTGAGCAGAGAGCTGAAGTCTCCTGGGGTCCCATCAGAATTATAGCACTTCTGATTTATATTCATGTAGCAGTGTTATTTATGGAAGGAGGTTCCTCAAAACAAAACCAGAACATTATTCCTTACTTCCCCTGCCTGACAGCTGTTCTCCTCTGGAATATATGTGTGTTTTTTCTCCTTCTCAGAGCCTTAAAATTCCTTATTTTATATTAATTCAGAATTATTAAATATAATGAATATAGGATATAAAATAGCTAGCAGCAGATGATGTCTAAAAATGGGGTTGAGTTCTTCATTTGAAACATGAAACGTGATTTTTTTTTTTTCCTGTACGCATTTGCAACAGAACAAATCACAGAATCAATTTGGTCAGAAATGACCTCTGAGATTGTTGAGTCCAATCTATGAGCAAACACCACCGCGTCAACTAGACCATGGTACCAAGTACCACAATCAGTCTCTCCTTCAACACGTCCAGGGATGGTGACTCCACCATCTCCCTGGGCAGTCCATTCCAGTGTCTAATCAGCCCTTTCCGTGAAGAATTTCTTCCTCATTTCTACCTCCCCTAATGCATCTTAAGACTATGCGCTCTCATCCTATTGCTAGTTGCCTGGGAGAAGTTCATCTTGTTACAATCTCCTTTCAGGTAGCTGTAGAGAGTCATAAGCCTGACCCTCCTCATCTCCAGGCTAAACAACCCCAGCTCCCTCAGCCACTCCTCACGGGATTTGTGCTCCAGACCCTTCACTGGCTTCATTACCCTTCTCTGGACTCACTTCAGCACTTCAGTGGCCTTCCTGAATTGAGGGGCCCAAAACTGACAAGTTACTCGATGACGATGGCAAAGGAAAGACTCTGTTCTATAGGTTGACTCAAGTGAGAAAATCTGTCCAAAAAGCCACGGATCAGAGCAGAGGGGATTCGTAGAGCAGCCATCAACACATGTTCTATGCAGCCTCCTAAATTTTGTAGCCCTTTGCCTCTCCTTCCCTCCACTTTTAAATCCAGACAGCTCCCCCTTTTGTCTTGGCAATGTTTCAGAGAGTTTACGGAAGGTTGCTGACCTAGTATGTTTTAGCTCCTGCCTGCAAAGACAACTGTTTAAAAGTGCTACTGCACTCCTGAATGTTTCAAAACATGACCTCAACTAGCTTTACGTCTGATATCTTGTAGTTTTTAGGTTTAGGAGAAGAAAGTACTTTGGGAAAGCTATGAAACTCCTCTTTGCAATGGGATGTATTTTTTGTTTCTGCCTTTTCTAGCTAACTGGGAATTTGAAACTTAATATAGAGACTCTTCCAGAAGTGTGAAGGCTTATCTTGAATCAGGAGACTCTTGGCATATACAGAAAAGGAAAAAAAAAAAAAACAAAAAAGAAGTTGGATCTGGAGAAAAGCAACAGCATCTGGTAAAAAAAAAAAACTTTTCTCAGAGATGAGAAATTCTGGGTCTGGGTCTGGGTCTGAGGGAAATGTCTGGGAGAATAGATGAAAGAGGGCATGTCATTAAAATGCCGCACTAATAAGTGGGTAATATCTCCACAGAGACTGTGTTTTTGTGTATGTACACCCACAGCTCCTTGCACTTGTATTTTTTAATCTCCCAAAGGAGCATAAATACTTCGCAAACTTGCAATTTTTATGGCATGAGACATCTTATAAAGAGGAAGAAACCTTGAACAAATCAGTTATTTCTGTAGAGAGATTAAATGATATATGGATAAATCTTTATTTTTAGATAAGCTAACCTTAAGAGAGAACAAATGCAGAAAAGAACTAAATCCTGTATGTTTAAAGTAATTTCAGAATTGTTTTTGGCACCAGTACAAAGGACTAACCTTTGGTGCACAATTGTACACTGGAGTTTTTATTTAAATCTGGGGTAGGAATCTGAATCTATTGAAATCAAACCTTATCCCCAAGGCTGTTCACCCATTCCAAGGTCTTCTAAAGCATGGGCATGGGGAATTTTCAAATTTTCTTAACCCTTTTCTAAGGCATTCTGTACTACTTCCTACAGAAGGAGCACATGGAAATCACATGCAGACAGAGGAGAAGTTCTACTAAATGTCAGGTACTTAGATCTGGTGTCTGCAACAGACTGAATATCACTATTTGCTGTCCTTCATCTCAAAGAGGAGAGTTCTCTATTGCTGTCAGCTTGCAATATTCTTACTTTTTTATTAAAATATCCTTATAAAACAGACCATAGATCTCAATACTTGTGTATAATCTGAGCATCAAGGTTTTGCATGGGATGGCAGCAGAGACAGAGACGCAGCATTTCTAATGTGGTTGCTGTGATCTTCATCTCTATCACTTTTAATTGAAGGAATAGCTGGAAAGAGCACTCCCTCCTTTCCAGGACTATATGCTAGCATCCCAGGCATCATTCTGCCATCAAAAAAATCTGCATACTCTGTAAAAGGCTCCAAAAAGGTTTCCCCCGTATCTAAAGATAGTAACTGCGGTTTTGGCCTCTAATATTGAAAGTCTTCATAAGGAACTTAGAATTTCAAACATATTGGATAAGAAATAGCTCCATCATGAGGAGGTATTTTCTAGATCCATGTGACGGGAAGTAAGGCCAGTTCTCAGTTAAAATTTGCACAATTTCATTGTACTGTAAATGTTTGGTTTGTTTGTACAGTTTTGGGAATGGCACAAGGCTAATGTGAATGAAATGTATCAGCCTTACTCAGGTCTAGAAGGAACTTCTTTGAGGTTCTAAATTTTTACCTTCATTTTCTGAATGTAATATTCAACTATCTTCTCCAAATATTTCTATAGTTTTCATTTTGCTTTACTCTTGGAGCTACCACTGTGACCTCTTGCAGTTACTATAATTTTACAAACCAGAGAGGTACTCATCTCGTGGTAGCATAATTTGCCACAGCTTTACTGGAAATCAGCAGTTGAAAATCCAATGTGTAGAAGTCTTCTTCTGGGAAGCAATAGAAGACATTGGAAAGGTCTCACACACGTCTTTACTGTCGGCATTTGGAAAGATTTGAAACTGGGATATTCCAGCTATATCTAAGCTTTCAAATGATGTTCTAAACTAAATTAAAAGTTTGATATCTCTCTGTCCATCATGATTACATCTTGTATCCTTGTTTTTTTGTGTGGAACTAAGACATGTTTATCCAAATAAATGGATAGTATTTTTTGTCACCATGATGATGAAGCTGGCTAGATATTTATTCATATGAGTGAGGATGAGACATGATTTTCCCACAATGGTAAAATAATGTTTGTGTTTTTGAGTACAGCAATGTACCCACTGAGATGCATCACAAAATGCCCCAGCTGCTTTCACAAAACAGAAAAAAAATTACCAGACCCCCAAGTACAGGATGAATAAATAAGCAGTATAAATAAGAGAAGAAATAAGCAATTTCCAGGCCCTCAGTCCTAATGTGTACTGTCTCCACAAAGTCCCATTTGTGGCCTCAGAAATTATTTCTTCTGTTTTAGTTTGTTTTTAAAATATAAGCCACAGAGAGAGTGCTTTCCAACACTCAAATTAATGTATAGAATACTGCAGTGGTAAAAGAAACTATGTTAGCAATGCATATGTAAATTTATTTCTGCCTTTGAACTCTGTTTATACATCACTCTGGAACTCAGCTGCTAATATTTAGCATCAATATAGTCCTTGCTTACAGCATTTTAGCGCCAAGGGGGAAAAACGAGATTTACTTTTCTCAGCAAGGGTTTTCAATAAGAGAGGAGAAAAAAAGACTGCTTACGTTAAACTTTCCTCACACATAACCTTTTTTCATTAGCTGTGAAATGTCCACATCTGCAGCTAGAAACAAAACTGATAGATTTCAGTGATCTAAGGTGATATTTTTATAAGGGAAATATCAGCAATTCTGTGATTCAACGAGCACTCTCCTTGTAAAGGAAAGCCAAAATCAAAATACTTCTGCATCTGAGATCAATAAAATGTTCTAATTTTCAAAGATATATTCTCATGAACTTGTCAAGAGAAGTAGTACAAAACGACATTGCTCAAATGGCCTTGCTTTTTGGAGAGTAGCAAATTTTTCTTATGCCCAGATCAATGTAGTGTAGAGTCTTAATCAATTCAGACTGAAACGCTTTGAAGTTCTTACACAAAAGCCAGCTGGTGGAAGTGTGTTGTAAAAAGAACTAGCTGAATTATTCATTACAAATAATCTGTGTTACGAATTTGCCCTCCCACTGCCCCACCTCCTTTTCGGGAGTTGTCTGCAATGCAGTCCTCATCCCTGTGAGCATTTAGCAAGTGATTTATATTGATGCATTTTCATATGGGCCCGAGAGTCGCTGAATCTCCTGAATACTATTATTCAGGCTACTACATTTTGTGACTTACAATGTCTGAATACACCACCATACAGTAAATAATTTTATGGTAGTGTTTCAGTACACTGATGGGCTGATTGACATTTTTAATACTAGAGATTCATGAGCAAGAGAGGTATGCTCTTTGGTTGTCTTTGCAAAAATGAACTGATACATGTTTACATTTTCTGGCCTGTACTTATCCCTAGTAACTTTTGACAGTAAACTAAGGTGGCTAAGTGAGATGCATAGGTATTCTATATAGGCTCTTTATTCAGCTGAGGGTGAATAGTTGACACTCATAGAGGTTGAGGCAGGTCTTTGCGCAATTATTGTTCTTTGGGAGTGCCTGTCCCTTCCATTTGGGACAGGAGTTTGGGAGCATAAGGGTCTGTGGGACAACATCAGCTTGAAATAATGACATTCCCCTGTTTGTAGTCATTCTTATATACTATAGATAGAAGAGTGTCAGCTAACATTAGATGACTTCTTTCTAAGGTTACCTTTATGGTCAGTAAGGAAACATTAGTCTTTCTAAGGAGCAAACAATTTCATCCTGAGTAGACTTCTGAATAACTAGAAGACAAGCCCCTAAAGGGCTTCTTTATCTTGGGGTCCCGTGATGGGAACTGAAATAACCAGCCCATATCTGTGTATCTGTACTGAGGATATCTACATTCACCGAAATCAATTTCACCTACAGATCTCACCCACTCAGATTACCACTGATGAACACTAGCAGCATCAGCCCTTTTCCTGCTGCTGGAAAAGCATTTCTATTGATAACACAGAAAAATGAGTTTTCAGTGTCATTCCTTTTTATGAAGCATGCTGAAGTATTCAATGTCTCCTAATTATTTTTCAGAGTTATCAACACAAAAAGCATAATGAAGAAATATAATATTACCTACTTGCTCTGCAGATGAATTACTACATCAGGAACCTATTTACACTTTACTTACTAAATAAGTCCTCAAAAAGTCATCTTTATTTGTTTAAGAAAATTCAGGCTAAGTGGATACTTCACAGCTCAATAGATGCAACGGAAGAGTGATGAAACATCTGAGTGATAAAATTTTTGTGCACTGAGTCAAAAATAATTCAGTATAAGCTTCCTGTTAATAAATTTATCTGTGAAATGAAGATAGTTCTAACCATCAAAGGAATAAGTGACCTTTTGAAACAGCCTTCCAAGAGATTATCAGAGATAAAAAAGATGGAGTTTTACAGGTTTATGAACAAGAGTACATAATGTTTTGTCTAAGAGGAGGCTGAACTTTAGATATCCATTCTAATCCTGTCTTGCCGCTATCCATTGTTAATTCTTAGAATCATTGCCTGCCAGAAGTTTGAGCAGACTGAAGTAGCACTTTAAACATATGAGAACTCACATTAATTCTATTTGGTATTATATACATCTTTGATAGTGAGTTTGCTAGATAAAATTGTCTAAATGCTTGTCATGCAAAAGAGCCACTTTCCCATCTGAGTCACTTATGTGTAGTGATGCACACATTTCACTACACATGCTCATTCCAGTTTTTCAAGAATTCACATCTAGCTTTGGCTTATCAACATCTACCAGTAAATTCATTTACATGATGTATGCGTTCAGAGGGACATGAAAATGCTCAATAATCTACAAGCATTTCAGAAAGCCACATATATATATACATAAAGATATCCATATATGTACAGAGTCAACTGATTAGAAATAGTCCTAATTATATGAAGAATAAACAAACAAATAATTATCCTTAATGTTATTAGTTTAAAAAAAAATGTAGCTCATAGCTAAAGTTTCCAGGAAAAGTATCATTTGTTGTTTGGAGGCAAGATTGAAATACGGTTTTAAGTGACTTCAGGTGGTAGTCTTTTTGTCTTTTCAAACTCTACTTTATTTGTCCTTTCATACTTTACTCAGCATATGTGCTAGTGCAGAGGTGATGGAAGGAAAAGAGGGGAACAGGAAATGCTACTTTATTTTTACTGTCTCTCATTTGTCTTGTTTCATTTGTCAATTGGCTGGTATATGACCGTGCATTTTCATTTACCAGATGCAGCAACTCCAAGAATAGAGAGCCTGAGACAGTGAAAACCTGGAATCACTCTGGTACAAATGGTCTTGTAAGAAGTTGAAGTGGTGACCACAGATTTTGCCAGCTTGTGTTGTGTCAATCCTTTGTCATCAGCTTCAGTTAGTAGGGTTAACACTACTTTTGAGAAATTTGTGTTGGCATTTCCCATGTGAAGTATTCATGGTGAAAATCATGTCCTTTGATACCCACAATGACTTATCCCTGTGAAGAATAGGTTCTATCCTTGGCTATGCCCTTTGTTTAAAGTTGTTCTCAAAAGAAATGGAGTATATGAAAATTCACTAGAAGTATCTTGCTAATTACTGTGGCCAGCTCAGACATTTCAAAATGTAACCTCAGACTGGGGGTTGCTAGCTATTGGGAAAATCATGTTGCTAGCGTTGAAAGGGTCTTAAAAAGTACAAAATGTTCCTTCACCACAAATATGCTGGAGAAGATATGAAATAAGTTACTTTCCTAATATTCTGATCCCTATCTGACTTTTACTAATGTTTAACAGCCTCATTTTCCCTCATTTTAACCTTGGTTCCTTTACTGACACCAAGGTTAAATTAGCATGTTTTATGGGTAAAATGCACATATCAAAATCAAACCAGCTTAATTTTATGTCCACCTGATACTCGTAAAGAGGAAATTATATTCAACTTATGGTTTGACCAGATATTCTTTAAATATTTGGACTATGCTTTTCTTTGGGGATTCCCTAAAAAACTCTGTCTAGTACATTTATCCTTTGCTAATTTTAAGATATAAAAAAAAAGAAGGGAAAAGTTCTAGTTTAGACAAGGCTGTTTTCAGAAATAAGTTTTTCAGCATCATTATTTTTGAGCTGGATTTCAATAAGGGGAGTTGGGGTCAGCACTGTCCTTGAGGAGGGTTTACTTCTCGCAGAAGATGATGCAGTAGAAATGTATCCCCTGCTTTGCAGAGGGGCTTTCTCCTCTTCTGAGATCTGCTTTAATTGAGGAGGGCATTATTTTTAACACTGTTAGTCTTAGCCCTGACCAGTAGTAAACACATTCTCGGTAGCTTGGAGAATTTTGCTGCTCTAACAGCCTGAGACATACCTCTTACTGTCTGGTGACTTGAGCTCTTCCTGGCACCTTGTCTCCACCAAGGAAGACTTATTAATGTAGTACCCAGCCCTGAAGTCATAGTTGATATGTACAAGGGAATGACTTTCATATATCTGCCTAACAAAATAAATCTCTTTCACTTTCTAAGTACAGGTTTTCTGTAGTTGATATGACAGCTTTAACTACAGTTATTTTCATTTTTTCTTTAGAAATGTGGGAACATGTACATATATACTGCTGCACTACACTGGATACACATTCACAAATCATCAGAGAGGAAAGATGATTCAACAATCCTGGAAAACAGAGAACATTACAGGTGACATTATGAGAAAAACCTCTAGAGACCAAGGCAACTTTCAGGGATTTAAAAAAAAAAACAACAAACAGTTTTCTTTATCAAAGAATATTACTTATATTAATCTTATCTTAATCTCAGACAGAAAATTCGAGTAAAACAACCAAAAATATGGTATTGCTATAAACTTTTTCCTGTGTCATTGTGATGGAAGTTGAGAAGGAGATGAGGACACTCCAAATACTGCATGTGCACTGTTGAAGCTTTGGGTTGTACAAGGCTCTCTGTAAGACTGAGGTGGGCTTGGAATAGAAGGTCCTCCTGTCAGAAAGCTATTACAACATAAGTGAGGCTTTCCACAGAGAATCCAAGTTCACAGAACTTTTTATGTATTCCCCATTGGTGATATGTATTCTACATATCACAAACAACATGGTGAAAACCACGTCCCAAAATAATTCTGAAAAAAACCCACAAGATTGCAGTAAAAGTCAAAAGATTCAATCTGGAAACTTCTGTATGTTTGTTTTTGAAACATTTAAGCTTGAAACTTTCTTTTTTTTTTTTTTTTTAAAGAGATTTTTTTCAGGTGGTCAAGGAAGATCAGGTTTAAGAAAAATATTAATTATAATGGGATGTGTGACAAAGTTCAATGAAATGGCAACAACCACTGAGAATATGATAGAGCTGAAGATACGTGACCCGAATGCACAGTTTATTAGCTCTCCAAATAAACAGCCTGACTATCTGCATTCTGCTTCCAAAAGCCTCCAGCTACAAAACAGCCAAATAAAAATTATTTATTTTCCTAGATAAGTTACATAGTGTCTGCTGATACCTTTGTTAATTTATTTTTTTTTTCTTTAGATTTCTGTGGTGGTTGTTTTCTTGCTATTTTTTTCCTTGTATAAAAAAATGTGTTTGATTCTGCTCTTCTGTTCCACTCACAGTGCCTTGCACAAGTTTATCAGCTCTTTCTTCTGTTGTTTTTTTCTGAATATTTTATAGCTGTTTTTCTTTCATACTTTTAACATATAAAAATAATCTGAATTAAGCCTATCAGTCTTGCATGGAGAACAGGAAAAATCAGAAATCCTCACTGATCTAGTTAAATATCATCTGCTGATAGTCCTGTTCTTAACACAATATGCTTGATTGAATTTAGGATGGGAAAAAAGTAAACTTAAAAACTGAAAATAAAAGGGAGATATGTGAGACACACATAGATAAAAGACAGGACTATCCACAGCCTTATTTGCATTACTTTTCTTTATTTGAATTTGAAGAGCTTAAAAATGGATCTCTAGATGTGTATATTGTGCCTTCATTATTTAGCAGTTTCATTGCATTGATTTATATTATAAATGTGCTTTGTAAAAAGATTTAACAAAAGAATATAGTATTAGACTTTAATTTGAGCAGAACACTTGAGGAATCATTAGGAAATGAGGTAAAGATAACAGAAAAGAGAATTACTTGGCACTAGGCTGGGCCAGTAAAAGATGCAATTTCATAGATTGGTCTACAGGGTACTATGAACAAAAAAACAAATTTAGCCAAAACTCTCCCCATGTACCCATACATATACCATTTCATCTCTTAGTGATATTGAACTGCATTATACTATCTGCCTTCCATCTTCTCTTTAATTTTAGTGAGAATATGAAGCACATTATGTCTCATAATAGTGATAATGACAGATAACGTTCTGAAAGTAATTTTATCCTTGAGATGAGATACCCAAAGGTAGGATTTGAAGAAGTGGTAAGAGCCTGAAACAAACCTGATAATGTGTCTTTTAAATTGTTCATTCGGGGCCCCAGATCTTGTTAATACAACAGAAAATATCCCATCATTTGGTGGAAGTTAAATGCCCTACTGGTATGTTTAGTCCTTCATTTTCATTCAACATATACTGTAAAACAACTATGCTGTCTCTGGCAACATGTGGTCATGAATAGTTTAAGCATCAGTGGGAGACTGGGGTTCACAACTTTGAGTCCTACTCTAGGTGTAGTACCTTCAGGGCACTTTCAGTGCACTGCATCCTTCTCTCTTTTAAGACCATGAATACCTTCCAGGGTAGTGTTGCCTTTTTTTTCAGTGGTCCTACACATGAGTTTTTTTCAGAAATTTGCAGCAAGGGTACCTACAGCATTTCTAGACTTTTCTGCTTGCGCAGGATGAGATTTCTTTCCAGCATGACCTATGCCTTTTTTTGGTGGATTAAATGCAAGAAGAATTAGAACCCTAAGTGGAAGACAGGATCCAGGTCACTGAAATAGTGTTTGAAATATTTAACATTCAATTCTATTTGCTTTCATCAAAAATGAGTCGTAAGTCACAATCTGAGCTTTCCAGAGCAGATGTACATAGGTTAACAGGGTACTGCATAAATGGGAGGGCACATCCCTTCCTGGCACAATGGTTTCAACCCTGAATGGGGAAAAAAAGCAAATTAAACACCAAAAATCTGAAGTAACTGCAGCAGGTATTGGCAACTAACCCCAACAGTCCACGTGTGTGTTAGGAGAGGGATTGTGGGAGCACCTTCCTTTATTCCCTTCCACAAACTTCAATCATTAAAGTAAAGAAACAGGACCGGGCACTCCACAAATGGTCCCTCATAGCAGCCAAGGTGAGAAAGTGGCAAGAGGGTTTGTGCTATTTCATGCAATAATGGAAAATCACATCACTGCCTTACACAACTGAGCAAACCTGAACTCCTGAGCACTTCAGCAAGCCTTCCGTATCCCACAGCCAAGCCCTAAGAGCCAAGGCCTCCTGACTCACACCCTGAGCTACCTACCTGCTGCTGGATCCCACTGAACCTGAAGTGGGAACAGTCAGGGCTGCCTGTACCAGGCTGCAATAGGTGGCAGACATCAGTGGTTTTGGTTTCTGGCTCTTCACTGGCCAAGAGAAAGTGGATCTCCTTCCCACGACAGCATCTGCAGGCACTTAGCTGGGCCACATCTTCGTCAGCAGAGTGAGACTAATGAATACTCATGGGTTTGGCAGCTCCTTATCTAAGGCCCTCTGCCTTGGGCACTGCCTGGAGCTGGAGGGTTTAGGTTTCCCCTTTATCCTGGTGGAAACCATCTTCCGTTTTACAGAAAAGTGAATAAATAAATAATGCAAATAAATAAGTCAATTACTTGCACCTCTTGAAGTCAGTTCTGAATGAGAATGTGGAGCTATTTCATTATCTGGCTTTTGCCACATTGAAGGTGGTTTAAATTTGAAGTAGTAAGGCTGGGGAGACTTGTTTGCCATGAGTGCAGTGATATCTGTGACATCCCACTCAATAGATTATTAATACATTATTCTGATACTGTATGTTGATTTGTCACTTTTTCTCTTTAGTTGTGCACATTTTGTGAGATGACTACCTAAAAAGAGTAAAACAAAAGAAAATTCTACAGAAAATTTCAAGTGCTCTTAGTTAAACATCATGTTACGTTGTAACAAATGTAATTTTTGACGATCATACTATGCAATAGAATCCCAGGGATTAAAGAAAGTATCAGAAAGATGGTACAAGAACTTAAATATGTTTGTTTAATAAAGTCATTAGAAGGAAATATTAATACTCTCAAGACAAAAAAACTTTTGAATCTTTCACATAAACCTAAGACACTATAGTCCCCTCTAGTTCAGTTAAAGGCTAATCTCTTAAATCCTCACTCTTGTCCATTCTTTATTGAGGTAATAAAATCTGATTATTAACAAAGGTGATGGAGTGCTTTGGCAACCAGCTGCTGCACCTCTCTGTCAAGTAGAAAAGGAACTGATTGGAAAGGCTCTGAGGAATATGAAGAGAAACTTGTCCTAGCATGAACACCTGACAGTATTCAAAAAGACAGATGGTTAAGGGAAAAACTCCACCATAGTCATGTAACAACAAAGAGAAGACCTAATAAGAAAATGTCTGAAGTCATCCATATGGGTGGAGAAAACAAACTACATTCAAATGGAAATATTGGGAGCAAGTAGTTTCCCAACAAAAAACTTAGTTGGAGCTAATGCATCTGGAGTCAGCTGAGCTCTCCCTCGGTGAGGTGGGGTAAAGTCAAAGAGTTCAGTCAGAGGTTACGGCAACTCCTGGACACAGCAACCCGGCCTGTGTTTGACAAGTGCACAGCTCAGCATGGGAAATCGAGATGCAAGAGATGCTGTCCTGCACTGCTTTGATCTTCAGCTGACCGAGTGACCTGATCCTGTCTTTCAGCATATGGAACTCTCTGGGATTTGATCCCACAGGCCTCTGGATATCCCATGTTGGCCTCTTGGTAAACTGAAAGCAGATGATGGCATTATCTAAGACCTACATGGACACTTCTGGATTCCCCCTTTGGGCTTGCTTCCTACTCTGCACAGGGCCCCCCTTGGGTCCAAGGAGATGACAATGGCAGCAAGGCAAATAAGGACACATGAAACGTTTGATGAGAGTATCAACCCCATAGCATGGGTGGAGGGGAGATCAAAAACTGTGAGATATTTTCCCTTTGGTGGGCCACAGCAAAAAACAGAACTTCTAAGGAAGGCTAATGCATGTTTGTTCCTATTGTGGGGTAATTTGGAAACGGTGTAAATGGCAAAATCCTTTTACCCCCAAAGGAGGGGTTTATTCCAGCTATGCATGTTACAGACTGATGGGCCTGAAGGAGAAGATAAAATTTCCTCTAGCTCACTGATCCATTGAGAGTTTTACCTGCCAAGGAATGAGAAAACCCAGTTATTCTTTCATAGGGATCTGCACCATTATGCTGTTTTGATATGAAACAGGTTGTAAGTATGCAAGACTGCCAAATTTACAACAGCAATATGATTTATTTCTCTCAATGGAGCCTAGTTTCCTAAATGAGGACCTTAAAATTGCTATGGTATGAGCAGAAACAATCAAATTGTGCTGTGGTTACACATCGCAGAATGTCATTGCAGTGGTAAAAACATTAGGATGTAAGTAATTATTAATTTTCATCATTACATTGCCTGCAATATTCTATATGTTACATTACATTTGTACAAATGTTGGCAGAAAATTTAAATTTGAAGGTTGACATCAGAGTATTATTTTCTTTGTTTCTTTAATTATTCACACTGTTGTGTATCTCCTGATAGCAGAGGGGCTCATTCATGCCGTTTTCTTGTCTTGAATTTAAATTTAGATTGCTTATATGTATTCATATTTTCAATTTATATTATTAAATCCACTCCTGCTCTATTCTTTGCTCATTAGGGACCTCTGAGCACCAGCTCAAGGAAGTTCTGTTAAATGAATCATATGTCCTTTGCAAGAGCTCTTTGAATGACATGTGTAATTATCAACAATTAACAAGATGCTAATTATACCTTCAAATTATAATCCTACTGAGCAAAATAAAAATCCTTTATGGAAGGAAAAATTGTTAAAGGCACAACATTATATTAAACAAAATGACAAAAAGTTTGGCAACTTCCAATGGTATAAATCAAACAAACTGCTGAACACATCTTGCAGCTTGCCAGAATGGCTCTCTGCCAATTCGCTTTTCATTGCATATTCAGTAAGCTGGGGGAGGGGGTGAGTGGGAAGAAAAGTGAAGGAGGAAGAGAATTTAACTGGTGTGTCACTGCTCAATCAGCAAAAAGAAGTCAGAAAAGCTGTAACTACATAAACTTTGCAGTGTGTGTTGTCTTACAGTTCCGACAAAATGAAAGAGAGGTTTGTCTGAAAGCTGCTTTAGTGAGTTTTACATTTACAAGAGAAACAGCAAGAAGAAGTGTCTCTGTGAACATATCTTGGACCCGGTCTCTAAATGCGCACCATGAATTTGGTTTTTTTCAGTGGTTGGCACAGGGAGTTTTGGGTGTTTGTCTACACTCAAAGATGGAAGCTTTTGCAAAAGTAGAGCAGCCAGAATTAAAACTCTAAATTTTCAGTAATTAGGTTTACCTCTGGTACAATTCAGCCTAAGTATCTTATGCTTCAGGTCATCTTGATCCAAGTTGGTCCTCAAGGACTTGCTCAGTTCTGGTATCAGACTAAACTGTTCACAAAATAACAAAAAGTGTGTCCAATCTTTTGAAAACCTAAAAAAAGACAAACCAAAACAACAACAACTGGAAAAAAAACCAACAAGCCAACACCAAAAAAACCCCGCCAAACCATATTTATTTTCTCTAAAAAGAAACCATAGTGTAAAACAGAGATTTTCAGGATTTATGGTGTTTTCATTTGTGTTTCAAGTGTTTTGACAGTTCTCTAAGTTTCCTGGGTTTTTTAATTCTTCTATGGTAAAAGATGTAATTCAAGAAGAAAAAAGAATTACAGAATTTTCCCGATAAAGTAGAATTTCCAATGGTCTACCCTTCAAGTATGTCTGCAATTTTAAGCAATAAATGTTAGAGAAAGAGGACAGCCTTTTGCTGTCTATACAATTGTTAGTACTTTTGCAAACATACTATGAAGCACAGTTTTTTCTTGTGGACTTTCTTGTTTTGATTTGTTTTCATATTGACAAATTCCAAAAAATCAGTAATGGTTTTCAATGATTCACTGAGCTTTATTAGGTGCTCTTGTTGGCCAAAACAGTGGTTAGGGTACATGCCATGAGGCTTCTGGAATTGTTTTCAGGTCATGAAGAGTGATCTGCAAACATTCCGAGTGAACCCTTTGCAAGTATTTGACAGGCTGGAATTCACACACAGATGATTTGTCAGTCTCTGCAAAAGGCTCATTAAAAAACCAATTTGTTTCCAATGAGTACCTGATCCAAGTGAAATTTTGAAATTCAGAAATCCTTGAAACTCTATTCTTTGTTTTACGAAGAGGAGTTTCCAAAGAAATACCTAATTTTTTAGTACTTTAAAAAAATGTTACCTCCTTTTCTACTGCGTAAAAAGATATAATAAGTTTTTTGTGCCTTAAGAGGAAGTGGAAACTACTTAGAAATTACTTCAGAAATGTCACAAGGAAAGCAATGGGAAATTGGATGACAGCATTTGTCATATTCCATCTGTAGTTAACTTCTCATAACCTATCTTATCTAAACATGGGAAGGGAAGATATTATTTAATTTAGGCCTCATACTACAACCATTTAATAGTCATTAATTACTTTCTTCTCTATGAGAACATGGGGAACATCAGGCTAACAATTAATCTACATTTAAATATCCAAGAAAAAAAGACATCCTGATCTGCCAGGACTATATGCAATACAGCAGAAAAGCATCATATTTCCCTGTAATCTTCCATTGGAAACTGAAGGGACTGATGACTGATGACTGGCAACCAGACTCTTTTCTGTACCAATGCACACAGCAACTTTTCTAAAACATCTTTAATTTCTATTCTTTTCAGATCATTGTATGCATCAACATGCCAAACTCTTCTGCTTTACTTGTCTTCATTTGTCTGTTCTTTGCTGGGTTTTCAGGGGTTCTTGTTGTTAGATGATCAGTCTCTTCTTATGTGGTATACCTGGACTGATAATGTAGGATACTACATTGCTGCTGCTAGACAGACCTGTGCTCTTTGAGTTTTCCAGTCTGAGAAATTGAAATAATTCTGTTGAGCAGAACATATCTTTTCTCCAAATCCCATAGTCTACTTATATTCTGATAAGAGAAAGAAGGAAATTAGCTTGGCTTATGAGAATATAATTCGAAACATTTAAGAAAGAGGAAGAAAATATGGCATTAGGCAGTTGTTGTGTCCTGTGGGCAGAGCAGGACATGCCCTACCAAGGAACAGGGAGCTCCTGCATTATTAGTCTGGGTAGATAGAGAATTACTTTTCTTTCTAGACAGAACTAGTAGTCAGTGTAGGAAGGTTTTGAGATGTTTTTAAGAAGAAAAAATACCTGCCAGGTGGTTAAGTATTTCCAGATGGCCCGACAGCAAGCAAGTGCTGTGAGCTCCTTAGTTTATTCTTTAAGAGTTACCTGAGGAAGACCTGCCAAAACCAGGACATTTAGAGTAGTACATTCCATTATAGAAAGTCACAAAGCTTTAAATAATCTTTCCAGAGGAGGAGAAGGAGGCATATGAAAGAAAAAGTATGAATGAGTTAAAACATCAACAGGAAAATTACTAACATGAATTTGTAAGCAGTCATTCAACTACTGCAATAAGTTTCTCCATAAATTCTAAATGCAGAAAAAGGAAACATGCATCTTTTCCCCCCCAAAGAGGAAATAAAACTGATGTAAGAACATAAAAAAATTATTTAATTCATTTAAGGAACTACAAAACAATGAGAAGGAATAATGAAATTATAGTTAAATATAATATAATAATTGGGCAATACATATGTCAGATTAAAATATTAAGCAGAAAAGTTAAGAAAAGAAATTAGGTATCATCCTGCTGAACAACAATAACAACAACAACAAAAGTCCCACTTTGACAAATTCCATCTGCTAACAGAAATAAATTTTTTTTCACCAGGAAGATTCATAGAAATATTATGAAATAATAGTATGAACTGACACTGCTCTAGTTGTACTACATAAAACCACAGGCCACAATGCAGCAAAGAACTTAAACACGTGTTGTGCAGTTTCCCATAATGATGTGGAGTAAGCTGAACATATTTTCCTCCCTAACTACTTGTTTTATTAGTAACTTCTACTTTTAAGTTACCAACAGGTTTTTTCACAACTTTTCTACTGGTCCCACTATGGATGTCTACATTTACTAAGATATTTGTAGGTCTGTTTAACCACCTAGTGGAAAATGAATAAAGGCATTTAAGAATTTTTTTTTTGTTTTGTTTTTTTGTTGTTTTTTTTTCCAGAAAAGGGTGTTCTAAAGTAAGCTCCTGGTCAAGATATTGTTATAAATGTAATTATGAGTTTAGGAGAAAACAAGACACTTTTACAGTGTCTTGCCTACATCATACCTAAATGACAAAACAATAGAGGAGATATGTCAGATTTCTATTTGGAAAGTAGCTTTGCAGAAAGGGTCTGGGGGTCCTGTCAGGCCCCGAGAGGAACACTAGACAGTAGTGTACTCACAACAAACAGCTCCCTGGGCTGTGTTAGAAGCAGGATTGCCAGCAGGTCAAGGAAGCTGATCTTTCCTTGCTGTTCATCGCTGGTGTGATGCCCCTGGAGTGCTGAGCCCTGTTCTGGGCTTCCCAGTACAAGGGAGACACAGATATACATAAGAGAGCCCACCGAAGGGCCACTATGATCATGGAAGGACTAGATCATCTCTCCTGTGAGGAAAGGTTGAGAAAATAGGCAGTATTGATCCTGGAGAAGAGAAAACTCGGAGTGTTTTATGAGGGGTTGATGGTGGGGAGTAAAGAACCAGACTCCTCTTTGTGGTACCCAGTGATGGGACAAGAGGTAATGGGCAAAAATTGAAGTACACAAATTTTGGGGCTTTTTTTAATGCAAGTCTGGTCAAATACTGGACCAGGTTGCCAAGAGATGTTGTAGAGACTTTGTTCTAGAATAAATTAAAATTCTGACTGGACAAAAAATATATTAAAAATATGATGATTGTGAGCAACTTACTCTATGTGACCTTACTTGAGCAGAGCAATTGGATTATATGATCCCCAGGGGTGCCTTGCTACATCAGCCATGCTGTGATTTTGTGATTGTGAGTTGAAAATGAGAGAAACTTAAAGAGGACAGAGTCCTATTAGGTCAGTTTGTTTTTGCATGTGTATGTAGGTAAGTTTACATAAAGGGTAATCAACTGTAAAGGACTTTTATGAGTTTCTTGCTTTTGTGGAGGCTTTCCATTTACAGAACTGTGAGCTAAGAGACTTTAGAAGTGAGTTCAGCTAATTTTCATAAACCTGAAAGAGCAGATACCTGCAGGTAGCGGGTTGGGTAGATTGAATTTCACGTATTGCAATTACAAACTACCATGAAAACTAATAGAATGATATAGTTAATCTTGAAGAGAAAGAGGAGAAGATATAAGCAGCAGAAGAAAGGAAAAAAAGAAATCAAAAACCATAGGCTTACATGAGGAGTCCAAAAGTGCAGATGAGTGACAGAAAGAATCGTGTTGCTTTTTTTGGCTCACAGTAACCCTTTAGGTTCATTTGGAAAAGACTGGGCAAAAGGTAAGTTTGTGGTACTTCAACACCCATATAAGTAACTAATCCACCTGCAACCTTATCAAGACAGAAAATCATATGTGCCCCTTTTAATACCAGCTGTATGCTAACAAGGAAAGCTTTAATTATGGATGGGTGATATAACAACATCTAATCCAGTAATTTTAGAATCAATCTGCTTAACCTCTCTTCTTCACTATTAGAACCTCTCTTCAAAGCAGTTCTTTCACTACATCTCATTACCTGCCCATTGAAAATCTTTCACCAGCAGGAAAGGGACAAGGACTTTTCTCTGTTTTTGTCTTCAGTGTGGCTGATGTGAAACTGCTTGGTAAACCAGACTCACCAGACTCTACTCCATTCTGATCTGTGATGTATCTAACTGTAAGTTTCTTTATTTTGTCTGTTCTGTTTCTCACTATAAAAGTTGTACATTTGTAGTAATTTTTAGTAATTAATAACTGCTCTTTCATTGTCTGTGGAAATAGTGTTACTTTCTTACCCTCAGCATTTTCCTACAACCAAATCAAGTTTCCCCCTACTTAACAGTAACTCCTGAGATTACATACTAGGAACACTGGTTGGCAGCTTATGTGAAGCAAGCTGTCTGGCATCCCACTTCTTATTTGCAGCAGACAGAATCTCCTTCTCTGGTTTGATCTGGAGTTTGGGGAATGCTTGGTTGGAATTTGCTGCAGCTCCTCCCTGCGATCTTGCAGGAGGATTAAGTATGTCATTCTCTTAGGCCTGTTTCTGTAAACACTTACGCATCTGTTTAACACTTGTGAGTAGTTCTACTGAGACCCATAAGTAAAGTCAAAGTGACAAAGTCTCAGGCTGTGATTTAGAAGAGAATTGTATAAAATGGTTTTTTAGACCCCCCTCTAATCTAGTGGGGGTAGGTGTCGATTTATGCTTCTTCTGAGTGGGTTTGTGAATTCTTCCCTTTGCAACACTTTAGGAGCAAAATTAAATACAGGATATTTTCTTTTTACGCTAAGAGTTATGTTAACTAGCTCGCATAAACAACTACTTAAGCTAACTGAACTCAGTATCTAACTTTTCTAGATAGAGAAGTAACCGATAAATTCAAAAAAGAGAGATCATAATTTTCTAGTTTTTGAATGAATATTTCTCCCTCAGACAAAGGAATGGTTCCGTGGAAACAAGCCAGACTACTTAGTCATATGAACTTCTGAAGTGACTGCTGTGGAATCTACTGCTAGCTGAACCAGGAAAATGTGTTGACCACTTAAGAATCAGATATCTCTATATGCAAACACTGCATGTAACATTCCACTGTCTCAGTTTCCTTTTCTCTCCCTTTGCAAACAGTGTTTCTACTGACTGCTTATTAATTTCCATGTGTATACACACACCCACATATATTTTTCCATGTGTATGCACATGGTGCATGTACACCACTAGCCAGACCTGCTTGGGCTTTTAGTTCAGCAGTGCCATCTTCATCTCTCAGAGTTCACTGTGTAATCTTCACTGGTGGACTATTCTGGCATGATATTTAACTAGCTCAGAGTCAAGAGAAAGTATTCCTCCTTCAATGCCAGGTCAAGTAGCACAACAAAGAAATGTTATATTGTCTACAGATAAAAAAGAAATTCTGAGTCTGCTAGTACCTGAAGAGCTGAATTCAGTGAAAAAAAATAGAGAAAAATTAAAGAAATAGTAATACATACTGATTTTGTAAAGAATAACAAGGAAGATTAAAGGGAATACTTTGAAAATAGGAAAATATATAAATAGCATAGGCAAGGGTAACATATGAGTAGCATATGAGTAATATTATATAGCACCAAAGCTACAGGCATAATTTAAATTATTTCTGAAGTGTCCAGGGTGATCAAGGAAGCTTAATCTACTGGAATACTGAAAAAAAAATAGAAGCAGACTGTTAAATAAACTTTGTAATGTACATATACACTCATAGTCTCATCTGTTCTACTTAAAAACATCCTTTCATCTTTAACATGAAAATACCTATGTAGTTCCTCAAATTTCTCAAAATGCTATTTGAAGACAACCACTTTGAAGTTTGCCCTAGCCAAGTGAAGACAGCTAATAATTTAGCCACCAGAAAGATAAACATGAGGTCAGAACAAAGAGTGTACATTTTTTTTAAAGAACTGGATATGAGTCTTGCACAAGGTTATATGTTGAAATTAAAAGCTTTTCATTAACAAGTTGAGGGTGCTGAAAATAGCTATGGGTACTGTAATGTTTAGGTGGTAACATGTGCAAACTGAGGTTGGTTAATGCTGGCTCCACAAGTGGTTTCCTTGATTTGAAATGATTGTCCTGATGGGAAGTGGACTTGAGTAACCTAACTATAAATGCAGACTTCTGGGGGCTTGGTGGTTTCCTTGAGTTATTTTGTCCTTCTTTTAAATTTAAAGAAAATATTTCTCATCTCTCTATTCTTAAGGTCCTGCTTTGCACATGAAATATTTCTGTGTGCCCACAGTGTTCCTTCCCTTTCTATGAATGTACATCCCTTTCCACTCTGACTTGAGCATTCTCCTCTCCTCATAAACTGCTCTTCAGATAACATTCCTCCCTATTGTTGTGCTTTATATTTCTCAGTATAACTTCTATATACTAATAATATACAGAGCTCCACACAGTCTTTCCTTTCTGTCTCTATTCCACCACTGTACATGTCACAAAATGCAGATTTATAGATAGAATTGGAGTATCAGAGAACCACAGACAGAAAGAGAAAGAAGATTGAAAATAGGAGGAGCGATGTGAAAAGTCGAAGGTGATAATTGGAGCAGATCTTAGCCTGTAGGAAACTATCAGGCTGTAGAAAAGGTTTCTCCTGTGTGTAAAATACTTCTACCACATCTGAGTTACCAAAAACCATTTTTGAAATAAATGAAAAAGAAAAAAAAGTATTCCTGAACACTTAATTCCTCTACAACACTGTCCGCTTGAAGGCATGATCTAGATTGAAATATTAGGCAGTCTTTTATTAGAATATTTACCATAAACCACCCCTTCCAACTTTGAAACCGTCTAAGACTTCTGATATTTTACTCATCTAAGTAATCTCCTGGATATACTCTACTGTATTTATTTCAATTACAGTCAAGCCCAGTAACGTCAGCCTGCCAAGGATTGATACTCTATTACTTACATATTGTTTACATTGATAAAATGTGTCTTATTGTATTTCCTCAATAAACAGAAGAAAAAATGGCTTTGGGGAGGTTGCCTTAGTCTGTTAAGTCAATATAAATTTTAAAGCTGTTTATACTTGCTATCATCTTGCAGTAAGAGAGCTGTCTTTATTCTATTTTTGAGTGAGATTTATACTATAATCCTAAGTACTTTAAAAACGTGTTACTGGAAGTTATTCTGGCATATTGTACACCATCATCTACTACTAAAATACAATGTAATTTGCTGCTCAGAATAACTTTTTCTTAGCAAAATGTCTCAAGAATGCTTATTCTCATTACTTCAGACATATACAGTGAAAGTTATTTTTGTAGTTTAGAGACTTAACTGGTTCTTGCTGTGTCAAGCATTTCTGGAAAGGAGGCTGAACCTGAAAACCTATCCAATGTTGAAACAGAAATGTACCAGCAGGTACCTTCGTAGTTAAAACTCTTCAGTATTCCTGTCAATCTCTGGAAGCTTTTCTGTAATCGAAAAGAATAGAAAATAAACAGATTTTTAAAGATAGTTTTTCTTGAAATGCAAAATGAGGCTATGATAAACCTGATGGAAAGCTGAATGCTACCAACCCCCATAGAATGTGAGGTGGGTAAGCCTAAAATGTATTATCTTTTCTTTAGCACAGAAGCATTTACAGAAATAGGTCAATATGATAAAAAACATTCTGTAAGCTTCTCAGAGAAACATTTCATTAAGAAACATAAAAGAAAAAAAACCCAAGGTGCTCTATACACCCCTCTCATTTATAAACCAGAGCATTTTGTCTGAATTCTAGACACCACCATTACAGCTGTCCTGACTATTTAAGTTATTTTTTTTTTATAAAGAGAATGTGTACTAGCCTCAGTGCTTCCACAGTACCTTTAATCAAAGATTTATACATGCACGGAGAGCAAGAGCGCTAGAATTACTTTTTTTGAGACCTTGGGGATATGCAACTGGACAGGACGTTTGCGTTCCAAGCCAAACACACCCAAGCACAGGTCAAGTAAGATGTAATTTGAATTCCAAAAGCCTAAAAACAGCCTCTTCAGCAATAAGTGAAGGAAAAAAGAAAGAGTGTCTAATGTAATCTGATATTTTTATTAAATACAACCTCCTTCCCTGTGCTTAAGCACTGTTGATATTGTGACATGAATTGACAAAAACCAGAAAATTCTGCATTACACTGACACCTCATCCTTTACTCATGGCTTTGTGAAGAGAAGGGGAAACAGATATCACAGCATGAACTGAAGACAGCATCAATCAACCTTGGTTCTGAATTTTCTGGCTGTTGATTAGTTTGCATCATAAATGTAATGTTACTTAAACACAAGCCTCAATGTATTTTAAATTCAAAGAACTCATTATGAACCAAAAATGCTAATATTGCCTGTAAGACCAAAATAATGCAGAAAAATGTTTAATTCATTTAAAAAGAAGGTTCATTTTCTATTTCCCCATGCCCTCCACCCACCTTGTAGTAAAATCACTTATTATACAAATATTATTTCTCAAATTTGCTTCTTATGTCACTTATTGTATATCAGGTAGTTACCCATTTTGATACAGAGTCAAAGCTTTCTATATTTACATTATTTGTTAGTTTATAATGGTTTCTGTGGACACGATATGGTCCATTTATATAAATATTTGTAAATTCTTGACTTCATAGGTTGTATTGAATGCATCCTATTTACTAATCCAGCTGTCCTATGTGCATATTAAGTCACAGAGAAGATGTGTGGTATTAAAAGTAAACCAACTTGCTCATTCCCATTCTGTTCCCCAACCAACCTTCCCCTTCCAAATGCCTAGGCATGCTATTCTAAGCTTGTAATGGATTGACCTTGGCTGGTTGCCACCTACCTACTAAAGCCACTCCCTCGCTCCCCTCTGCAACTGGACAGAGGAAAGAAAAAAAAGCCAGTTAAGGATTCATGAGTTAAGAGCTGGTAGAGGTCAGTTACTGATCACCATCATGGGCAAAACAGACTCAAAGTGGGGATATTACTTATATTTATGACTATCAGGATCAGAGCAAAAGAGTGAGAAGTAAAATAATCCTAAAAACATCTTCCCACCACCCCTCCTTTCTTCCGTGTTCTCCCTTTTCCCCCGCAGTGGTGCAGGGGGATGGGGAACGGGGGTTACAGTCAGTTGTTGTTTCTGCTGCTGCTCAGGGAAAGGAGTCCTTCCCCTGCTCCCGTGGGGTCCCTCCCATGGAAGACAGTCCTTCATGGACCTCTCCAGTGAGTCCATGCCTCAGGCAGCAGTTCTTCCCAAACTACTGTCCCGTGGATCACTCCTTCATGGAGTGCAGTCCTTCATGAATGAGTTGTATTGGTGTGGGTCCACCACAGGGGCCACAAGTCCTACCCAGGAAAAACCTGCTCCAGTGTGGACTCCTTTCTCCATGGGCTGCAGGTCCCCAGAAGGACCCTGCTCCACCTTGGGCATCCCACAGGGTCACTGCCTCCTTTGGATATCCACCTGCTCCAGCATGGGTTCCTCCATGGGCTGCAGGTGGGTCTCTGCATCCAAATGGTCCTCCATGGGCTGCAGGGGCACAGCTGCCCCACCATGGGCTGCACCATGGGCTGCAGGGCCTCAGCTCCAGCATCTGGAGCACCTCCTGCCCCTCCTTCTGCACTGACCGTGGTGTCTGCATTGTTGTTCCCATGTTCTCACTCTGCTCTTCCCTGGCTGGAATTCTTTCTGTGCAATACCTTTCTGTTCTTAAATATGTTATCACAGAGGCATCACTGTCACTCCTGATTTGCTTAACCTTGGTCAGCGGCAGGAAGCTCATCCTGGAGTCGGCTGGCATTAGCTCCACTAGTCAGGGGAGGCTTCTTGCAGCTTCTAATGGAAGCCACCCCTGTAGCCCCCAGGCTACCAAAACCTAGCCACAGAAATGCACTACAGCTATAAATGAAATATTTGTAGTAAAGCATGCATTTTATTAAGGGATATTGGAAAAAAATAATATTTCCGATGATCTACATTATGGCATATTGGAAAAAATAATATTTCTGATGATCTAAATTATGTTTTAACATATCCCAGACTTTTAAAAAAACTTTAAGAAATTACTTCTCCCCTTTTATAAGTATCAACTAGAAAGACACCTATTTTGCATGCTAAATACATTGTACACAAATTTAAGAGGTTTCTTCTGTCTCCATAGCTAAGCCTCTGAGTGGTACTACCATCCATCCCTCTCGTATTTCTCTTCCCTCTGCTGTTTACTTAGGTCTATGTTACATTAAAGAGAGGCAAGTGAGGGGCTTGACCTGTGGTTTTAGCCTCACTCATACCCCTCTTGTTCAGGCACAACTAACATTCTCCCAGACACACCCATGCACCATTTGGGCAACAGAGGGGGCCTGGGATCATTCCCAGAGGGCATTTTGGAGGTGACCACCCATTTTTTTGACAGAGAATAATTTAATTTGTGCATGCCAACAACATTGTGCAATTTGGCCTTAAAGAGAGAAAGGTGTGTTCCACTTCATAGTATAGATGTAACCTAGCCTACCTATGCTCCCTCCATATGATATTCTCTTCTTTGCCTCAAACACCACACATGGATAGACAGGAAAGTATCATGGGTGATCTTCTCTTACCTCATGACAGAATTTATATACCCTAATCTCTCTCTGTGATTCTGTGAGTCTACATATTTTGAACAAATAGGTAAGTTAGATTATATAAATGGAGAAAATCACCTCAGGTTGGTCTCAGGTTGTCATCTGGCTCAAAGCAAGTTAACTTTGAAGCCATATCGTTCTGCTTGGATGCTGCCGTGACACTGTCTTTATTTATGGATTAAAAAAAGAAATTATTTTTTTCTGTTTGAAAATATCCAAACAAATTTTACTAACAAAGAATAAACATTACATGATGAATCCTTTTACATCAGGATAGAATAACTGCTTCACATCATGACCTGTTTGTGTCTGAAATTCTAAGTTAGGGAAAGAGGTACAAAGCCGTCCAGCAGTGGCTCATAAGAACGTCAGAAATGCCCTTTGTGCCCTAATTTCCTTAGTGTAATAATGTAATAGAGTGCTGTCTCTGCATTGCCCAAAAAGCATTTTACCTCAAGGTAAAAAAACAGAGCAGGGGAGCAATGATGTCCTTTGATGGGGGTCACACGAGATGTGTCCCTCCGCATAGGAGTGATACTAGGTATTCCGAGATGGAATACTTATGTTCTTGGCTGATACTGTAAAGCTGCAATAATCCCTCAAACTGTCTAATACTGTTCAACATTCCAACATGACACTGAAGTGAAATATAGAACTAATCATCTTTCCTCAAAATCAAATACATGCCGATGCAAGAAAACATACATCTTAATGATAGATGTGAATTTTGGTTTAAAAAAGTATTTTTCTCCTAAAAATATATATTTTCCAATCACAACAGGTATTAAATACAGTGGAGACAATGTTTACCTAACATGGATTCTTGGTATAATTCTGACAGACAGTGTTAGAGTGTAAAATATTTTTTTCTACATGTGTTTTTCCCTAAGTCATTGATAGCAAAGTAATATGCCACTATGAAAACTTGTTCTCCTCTAAAAGCTGTGCTTCAGAATTCCTGAGAGCTTTTATTTAGAGAAACAGGCGCTGAGAAGTTAATGAAATTCAGGCAAACCCAGTTATACACAGATCACAAAATTAGACAGATATTAGAAACATTTAAATCACAATTTTCGAAGTGGAATGACAACTGACATCTGAAGATACAGGGTACTGTAGATCTTTTTAAATGCAATTACATTCAAAGATACAAATAATGTCTTTTTATTTTCCTGTGCTTCTTCCAGCACTCTAACAGTAGAATATTTCAGATACTTTTTTGTTTCCCACTTTGTCCCAAGAGAAAGAGTTTTATTGGTGTGTAGTCTGGGTATCAGTTGTTTCTTGTGAACAATTTATTGTTGAGCAATAAGTTTGAAGAAACTAGCTCTTAATTTGAATCAAAAAGGTGTTAAGATTTTCAAGCACTTGTGGCTCTTAGAACAAGAGATTTTAAAGCCTATGAAAAGCCCATGGAGTCTTCATTGGCATCACAAAAATGTTCCAAATAATTCAGTTTAATGTGTGTCCATGTGTGACTGCGCCTGCATGTGTACAAGCTGCGCTATGAAGCAATTTCTGAGAGACAAAAATATTGAGGTAACCAGTTGTGAACACACAGCATTCTTAAATGCTTATCCTATGTGACAGAAACAATATTGGGGTGATGGGTTGTATGATGGTGCTGGCCTGCTTTTTTTTCCAATATGACTATTTGAACTTCCAAAGGTAGAACCAAAATAAAACAAATTGCAAAAGTACAGATATTGAGAATAAGTTCAGCAGTCTGAGGACAATGGATTTTCACAGCAGAGGGCACTGGGGAAGAGGCAAGCCTACCCACTGCAATTTAGTTTAGACCAGCATTGTCCGGCTGCTCTTCATCCAGCTGTTCATCTAGATGAGTCAGTAAGATAGGAGTAACTGCATATTTACAGTAGAATTAATAATACAAAGCGGCTTCTCTAGAGCTGGCTATTATCATGTTGACATTGGCTAAACATTCAGTGAGGCCAAAATGGGCAATATTTGATAGTCTTTAGGTGTTACACAACAGAAAATGGAATCAACCTACGCGTTGCAAAATCAGTCCAGAAGCAATGCTCTCCCTGCCATTCCAAAATTTGCACAAGGAACAACAGGGATTAAGACTACTACCTATTCTGGGAAATTATTTATGAAAAATGAATATGATCATCTTGTCAAACTTGTGAGATATATCCTAGATGGTTGATGTGTTAAATTCATACAGGAAAAAGTTTTTACTTAATAAACATTTCACTGGGTAAATGCAAAACAATTCTACATGTTTCTAGGACATTTTTAATGTTTCAATAATTTTCTTGATGATCTCACTGCTATTTTTTATTTATCATAACACCACATATTTTATGGTCATGTTTTTTAATTACATTACATTTGGCATCTATTTTCAGTGAAATTGCATGTTTTTTGATCATTACCAGATATTTTTTTCCTACGCACCTAGGAAAAAAAAAGCAATCAATTCATCCTAACAGTCTTTAGACAAATGGAAGTGAAAAGTTTAATCCCACTGAGGCGCAGAGGATCACTCAACAGCCAGTGAAAGGTTTCCCATTTCTAGACTCAGTCAGACAGACTCATTGTAGCACATTTAAGGAGGCCACAGAATCATTAAACCTATTAAATGATGGAAGAATTATCCTCAGACTACTAATGAAACAACTTCCGTGAAAAATTCTGCTGTCTAGAAACATTTCTTTCCCTTTCTCTCTGCAGAAAAGGAAATAGATAAAAGGAGATGGATAGTTTTGTACTGCATGGTCTTTAGAGCTACCCATTCTTAGCATGTAATGGAAATTTCTAGTCTCATGCTCAAAAGGTTTATGTCATTCTAGGGATTTCAAATAAAACTTCGTCTGCCATTTGAACTAACATTTTTAATGAACTTAAATGCTACCTCCCTGCCCCCCGCTCCCCCCAACAAAATAGGTGGAAAACAAAAGCAGCTTATAAATGATGATTCTGAGAAAAATCTCCTTCCAGCCTCAGAATAAAAATATAACCCTGCATTATAAAGATGGGAAGAATTCTGAAAGTATTCTGGCACATGATTATGTTCTTCTGCTACCCCTGCTGCTGCTACCCCTGCTGCTGCCATCCTACCAAGATCATGAATGCATAAAGTGAACTTCAGCATTAAGTACACCCTTGCCTCACTCATCACAAGGTCAGAAATGGAAGGGAAAAGGATAAAGAAAAAAAGAATCACCTCCTATGCTTCAGTAAGGATAAGGAGAAGCCAAGTAATTTACAGGTAGATTTCCATTAGTCCAGAGAATCTACTTCCCATTTGGTAAAATGGTATTTCTTTTGTTCGTAATCCCATAAGTTCATCCTGATCATCTAACAGCGTGCTTGGACATTCAGCAAGGTACCCGAATACTTGCAATGGAGCTGCTCATGTGTTCCAAGTAATGCCTCATTGCAATTCATTGCTGCATCAAGCCCCTTATAATCTGGAGTTTGTCTGGAGTTACTGTTCCTGCTGGTATATTGCTTCAATTCCTCCTTTAGAAATTAGAAGGAGAAACAAGTGGCTTCCTGTTGGATAAGTAACAGATTTACTCTGTCAGAAAGACTGTCTCAGACTTCACAGACAGAGCCAGTCTGGGACAACCTGCAAGCTTTCCTAGACACTATTCAAAATATATGGTGCCCTGTTTTTCAAATATCACACCATTTATCTGTACTTTCTGGAAACATTTCAGACACACAACATACCAAGATGATTGCTACAAAATAGAATATTCTTTCCTCCTATCTAAATGAAAAATGATGGCAACTCTTTCTTCGGAGTAAAATTAATGCTCACCAGCACAGCACATGCGGGAAGTTCAAGTCATACTCAAATTACAAAGGGAATGCAAAGATAATGGGAGTTTGCATGAGAGGAGGAAAGGAGGATGGAGGTGATACTTGGCCAATGTTTACATGGGCCTCTCCTCCAGCATTAGACCTGCCTAATTACACACATATGTAATTTTTCAGATTTTTATATATTTAAACTCTCAGGGCAATTTTTGAGATTACTTTTGGGAATCCTGAGCAAAAAGGATAACAAAGAGTACAAAAGGCAAACTTTAGTGTATTCTTTGTCTAAATACTGGCTTCCTTACCAGATTTCATTGTCATTACTGTGTATTAAAAATCAATAACATTAATGCTGGGAAAAAATCAGTTAGAGCATCAACAACTTTGCCCACTTAAGACACAATCAAATATATATGCTTAATTCCAGCAATTTAATACCAAATACTTTATGCAAGTAAGACTTAGGAAAACCCCTCTTATTCCTAACTACAACCACCACACAGTTCAGTTTGGAAGGAATTCACACGCCATCCAACCTATGGACAAACTTAGCAATGAAAAAACCCTGTGTAAAAATTTGGCAAAGATTTTCCCCTAACATATAATGTTTTTTACTTCTTTCTGAAAGACAAGTCATATTGGAATTTTATCTAAACAATCTCTTTCTTACACAAAGAATAATAATTCTATTCTTTAAAAAAATCAGGCTGTTGTGTTATTTTTAACTCCCATAAATAAGAAAATTATGAAAATGAAACAGTGATGCAGAGCTTTCCCTCTGCTTAACTGAGGTGCATAAGTGGAGGCCCTTGGTATCCTTAAGCCTTTTATGCTGTCAATGGAGAAAGAGAGAAGCTCCCACCAGGGAGTGCTTCAGAGCAAGGATTAATTTTAGTGTTCTGAATTACTCCCTGGGAAAGACCCTCAGACAAATACAGAGAAGGTCATCAAGGGTGAGCAATGCTTTCTCTTCAAGGAATGAGTAAATAAGTTCTTCAACATAGAGAGAACTAGCTGAGGCACAAATACAACACAGGTCTATGGGAACATGAATGGCACTGAAAGGGTGAATGGGCATCAATTTTTATTCATCTTCTCTGCTTTATGAGTTGGTGGTCATCACGTAGCAGGTAGCAAGTTCAAAGTGCAGACAAAAAGGCAATTCCTTACCGTGTTGCTGGTAAGAAGTGGAACTCATTGCCATGGGGCACGAAGGCTGCGAGAAGTTTATACATAATAAAAAGGGGAGTGGACAAACTGATGTTAGCAAATGACAGCGGAGCTTGTGAAACTTACTGCTATCCTTGTCTCAGCAAGTCCATAAATCAATTTACTGGACCTCAGAGAATACTGCAGGAGAAAAAATAAAACAACCTTGTACCTACCCTTGGTACCTGTATCTGTCCATTGTCAAAACCAAACGGCAGGATGAAGGAACCTTTGGTCAAATTCAGCTTGATTGCCCTCTTCCTACAGGGATCTATGTCCTTCACAAACTAACTCCCTGGTATTGACAGCAGTATTAAAATCTGAAAGTAGACTTCAGGGTAAATCCTCTGTGTGGGAACGGGTAAAAGTCTTGAACATCTGAAGACAGATAACAACTGCGATAAACTCCTGAGACTAATTAAGGTGAATGCACTCAGTCATACTTTCCTGACAGCAGTCCCAGAGACGTATTGGTGTTCTCTCAGTGACCTCTTTACTTTTAATGGGTAAACATCTGACACCAGGTGTGTTTCAAACATCTTCTCTCTGCTGAGTCAGCACATACACACGTTGGTTGATCTGTTCTGGAGGAATCACGAGGGAGAGGGGGATTATTTATCCCATCAGTCTCAGTCCTGGCAAACACACAGATGGGAAGTAGTTACTCTGGAAATTATTTCTCTTGAGCTTAAACTTGAGATGCCTAGGGAGTAAGGGGACAGTTTATGACTCTCAATTTTCCTGTATGGCTGGAGGCCAGGCTATGATGTGGATGCAAGTTTAACACTGTCTTTTCTCAGATAAACTCCAAACTTCTGCAGCCAGAATTCGTCAGAGTAAGAACAACAGTAAGATTAAACATTTCACATATTTTGATTTAGAAATAAATTGAAGATGAAATTTAAAAAAGTGGGTTTGCCTCTTTTTTTTATTTCCTGAAAGGTTTTTATTGTTCCAGAAACACTTAATCAATAAAATATTCTCTGTTGGTTACTTCATTTTTAGCAAATAGGTCACCAATTTCAGACAGCCAGTACTGCTGGATCTTATCTTGAAGTCTGTAAGTCCTTTACTACAGCTTTGGTTAGTTAAAAGTCTATGGTGATTAATATCAATTTAGGCATTTCTTTTTACAAATAACTGCTGAAATCTATCTCCAGATGTGGTAGCAGTTTCAGCTGCTTATGACTAAAAACCTTTCTTCTAATTTTTAGAGAAATGTCAGTAATGATGATTTCTTTTCTTGTCAACCATGATGTTGTAGGACACATATTAGCACACTAGGCAAAATTTTTCCACCTTGAAATTTTGGAATCAATGACTGTTGTGTCAACATTTGTTTTGAGGCAAATGAGTTCCGTAGTCAGAGGAGGAAAAAACTCACTAATTCTAACCAATAAAATTATGGAAAACCAGGAATTTTGTGATGTGAAATTTGCGAAAAAAGTGCCTTTCCAAAAATGAAGAACTAAAGTTTTAATATTTTTAAAATTAAGAATGAGCAATTTCAAGAATTTTCTATGTGGTTGTTTCTACAACCACTTATGTTTCAAAATAAAAAAATTGAAGTTAAAGAGATATTTACAAAACACAGATTATCTTAGTCTAAAATAGATGTCTAAGGTGCTTGAGATGATCCATTCCAGAAGTGCCTATATTTTTGTACTGATTATGGGTGGAGCCTGGATAATTTAAATTAGACGTATAGCTTTTAGGTGGCTGAAGTTATGAGATTTCCACTTCGATTTTCCTGTTGCACAGTTTCTCAGTTCATTTTCAGCTGATATTTTCTGCTCTCCTCCACTGACATCTTCACTCATCCTCAATGAAGTAAATCCCTAAGTTGTAGAAGCAAGTCAGTTTATAAGGTAGCAGGGAATAAACCAAATTTTGAGCATGATTGGCTTTCGCAGAGTCAAAGCTGAAACTTCCCCAGGGGAGAAGGACAGTTTGGTCTTTGCTCAGCAGTGGAAGGACTCTCTCCAGCTGGCTCTGCAGACCAGTAAAGTCATTAAATGTATCCCAGGAATTTCTTGGGCACAGAGCTAAAGAAAAAGACACTGGCTATTCCCATGGACTTTTAGGCAAACGCAGATAAACAGCACATACTGAGGGCAAGGCTGAGCATGAATGGGCTTCTTGGAGGTGAAAAAGGACTGTAGTACTTGCTGAAGAAACTACGACAGTGTTTCCATAGGTAGCTGTGGACAGGAAGCTAATCAAGGCTATTTAATTACCAACAAATTTATTTTATCTCTTGGAGTAGCAGGGACCAAGGAAGCTGTTTCAGGCTTTAGAGTGTGTTTGGTTCTGCATCTCTGCAAATTGTTAGGCTTTCCTTGCCACAGTCTCTGGAAGGAAATTTTCACTTGTGACCATTAATGTGGAAATCCAGAACTGTATTATTTAACCCCTTTCAGGTAGAATCTGTAACCCCCCTGTCATATAATGTGCAATCCTTGTTAAAATAAACTGGTTGTTTCCATCTTCCACTTAAATTTAAGTAACAGTTTGAAAAATGTTGACATCAGGAAACAAGCTGAGAGCAAGTGATGCGTATATCTCTGTGTGTGTATATATAGAACGAAACACTTTTGTTGCATAACATTGTGCAATAAGATAAGTTGTTAGTGGCATCATTATACACTAAAGCTGTTTCTGGGACTCTCAGCACCTATGACAAATTGAAACCTGTACAGCCTTTGCTTTGGTCCAGTTCATTAATTTCTGGAATGATGCACTTCAAGAAACAATTTAAACCTCCTTTTGATTACACAAGGTAAAGACAAAATGATTCTAACTTGGAGCTTGCTATGAATGAGGTTAATGTATGGCAAGCAATAATGCTGAAGAAGGAACTGAGTAGTACCATGTGGACTTTCTCCTTCTCTATGTAGCTCACTCACTGGAAGCCATAAAATCTGGCTGGTATAACAGAAGTGTTTGTAATTAGAGTTAATGGAGTTAGTTGAGACCACAGGAGGGGGAAAGTAGCTTTGATCCCAGGTGGCCTCATAGTAAGAAGGCTCACAGCAAGGGAGCATTCTGAATTGGAAAATATCAGAGGCATTTGCTGCAAAACCAAGAAGTCACTGCTGGAAAAGGCCTAAGACTACAATTTACAAGCAGAACTAATTTAGTTTCCCATCTCTTCAACTTTCTCCCCAGTCACAACATTCAAAATGAAGATGAGTTTTTTCCGTGATCTATTTTTTACTAAAAATGTTAATTGGTTCTTACCAATTAGTTTATACTGTCTTGGTCATATTGTCTTGATAGGAAAGAGAAACGTAGGATGAAAGCAAATCTACCAAATCATTCCTGAAGGGTAAGTGAAACATTCATTGCTTTTAGTCATATACAAGTATTGCTTCATAATAGCTGAATTATTAATTGTCATAGCTCTTGGGGTTTTCTATTGTCACTGTTACTGAGTATCCACTTTTGGAAAACCTGTGACATAAATCCTGTATTTAGTGAATATCATAGTGAGATTTCAACTCACTAAAAAATAACATCTAGAGACTCTTTAAGGTGTAATCATTCTTTTATGACGGAGTTTTGGAACATCACCGAAGAGACATAAAATTACTCATTACTTAAAACCATTTGTGACTTACACCGATAAACTAAGCAATCACTTCAGAGTAAGCAGATGGAATACTTGCAGACTGCTTTTTTTTTCATCAAAAATGTTCTTCAAACTGTGTATGCACTTACGTTTGTTTTCATCCTTCCATACTGAATAAATAAATGAATTTAAAAGTCTATACCAAATTATTTGAGTAAAAAGAAAAATATTCAAAAGAAGGTACAAATTAAGGAAAAACATGACAAAAGTGGGGAGGGATTTTGTCTCTAGATGAAGACTAAGTTTGGAACCCAAACTGCTGAGAGGGAGTGGCATGCTGTTATTCCAAATAACAAAATCTACAAAGGTAATCTGTTTATCAGTTCCAGCACTTTGTTGACATCATTATTTAGATATTAAAGAAAGAAAATTGAAATACTTCAGGGTGCCTTGGGTTCATAGGAGTTTTTTAAAATAGGAAGGTGACTTTTAGTCCGATATTGGGAACCTACTGGAGAAGGCCAGTAGCTATGATCTAGTCACACATCTCTGCATTTATGAGGTGGGAAATTAGTGGGGCTAGGCTTTGAGGAGCTGTCAGGAGCCTTTGAGGAAAAGATCCACAACAATCTTGCAGAAGAGGCAGAAAACACGTATAAGGGTCTTAGCAGAGCAAGGCTAATGCACTACAACTGAAGAGAGGTGTAAGCATTGGGAAAATAGTCTTAGAATCTAGAGGCTGCAGATGAACTCGCATGTACAGACTCTTACCAGGGAAGACAACCTTAGGCTGTATCTAACAAGGAACAATCTTATGAATGGCACAGGCACCTTTGGTAGAGATTCAGCAGCACAAATAATGTCAGAATGGAGAGTCACTTGGCTCCCTCAGCAGCTGCAGAGTACATGGTCTGTCTGTGAAGACGCAGCAAAAAATGATTGTGCTATGCCAAGAAAGGGTTTAATACACTTACTAGAACTAGAAGTTAATTATTTAGTTATCTAAAATACTGATCAAAGTTCCTAGTAAACAACCAAAGTCCTAGAAAGTAATAATAATGAAAATTTCTGGAGAACAGTTTAGGCAGAATTTGAGCCTTGGAGGTGCTAGGCACTTGAAGGGTGGATTATGCATAGCCAAATAAAATGTTGGCTTTGGGAGGCAGAATGAAGGCAAAGGGAGTCCCAGTGCAATTAAACATAGCATTTTGAAGAAGCCTGTATATTTTTTTACACAGACTATTGTCACTCTGTTCTCATGCTGGTGACCTCAATATCCTGCATTAGCAATACTTATTTAAGTATAAATATTTCAGCTTTGTATTGAGTGTCAGAAAGGCAGAAGGAAAAAGACAGTAAACAGGCTGACCTCAGATCCCTGCTAAATTCTCCTCTGACATTACACTACTTCTGTCAAACACACACAAAGAGATTTATGTGTCCATCCAGTCCTTTAACTGAATTTATTAAAGATGGTATTTCCGGCTTAGTGAAAGTGACTGCCAGCTCCATCCATTCCCACACTAGAGCAGCATTTGGCAAAGATAAAAAGGAATTAATCAGTAAACTTTTTGTTTTGTTTTGTTTTCTGTGCACCTTTCACTCTCCCACCCCTTATTTTTTCACCAAATATCAACATTCTCAATGGAAAACAGTCACTTCCTTTCTCTCTGATTAACATCAGCAGTGAAGGAAGGAGAGGAGGGGGATGGAAGGGAATAAAGAAAGAACCACCCAGCACACTGGGAAAAAAATGAGAATGATCAAATTATCTTCTGGTTTCAATCTGTGAGCTGTGCTGTCTTGAACTCCATACTCTTTTATTTATACAAATAAAATAAACAAATTAAATCTGATTGAATGTGCTAGCAAAAAAAAGGTGAGTAAAAAAAAAAAAAACAGTAGAAAGTTTAGCAGTGACAAAATATCCTCAAAGCCATTAGATAAATTCTTGGGAAATCTGACATTTTCCAAACATTTTTTTGTGCCCAGTGGTCTGATTCCAGCACGTTCTACGTACTATGGCTTTGATTACAGATGAATCAAGACTCATCTTTTTCTTGGGCCACAGCAAGTGCATTCCTAGCATTCAAAAAGGAAGAGTTTTTTCATGCCAACCTCATCTGTGGTCTATTGCCTCGTGGGTTCATCTGGATTTGGTTTTGGAGTCTGGCACCAATTCCTTAATTGCTTCGGTCAGTTCATTCCATTTCTCCATTCTGAAGTTCCTCATCTGCAAAACCAGAGGAATGATAACACAGCAGAAGTCCTGATAATAACTTACTGGAACCCCTGGAAAAACAATAGGGACTTTAACTGTGGTCTGAGAGGCAAGAGTGTTACCTTGATGAATCTCACCTAATTCCCATCCCTTTAACTCCAAGTCCTGGGATGTTGTCCTGGGAGGTGAGTGTGGGCTCTGACACACTGAGGTGGGAATGATTTGCAGCTTCTTGCTTTTTCTGACTTTTGTCTAGAATACAGGAAAGGAAATTCTACCATGTCACTGCCTGCCTGTGATCTCCCCTCAAACAGTGCACCTGGCTTCAAGTAATTACTTTCTACTTACTGATAATGCATATTTGCAGTGCCTGAGTTTGAATGGAGATGACAGTCAAAATGTAAGCATAATTATTATTTTCCTAATATTTTAAGAAACTTCCATGAGTGACTATAAGACGGTCTGTAATTTAAAAGAAATGTAATTTACTTTGTCTAATTTAATGTTCACTGTAAGTAAGTAGAGAAAGGGAAAAAAAGAAGCACTAACAGGTGCTGAGCTGTTTCTCTGGCTTACCAATAAACAAAAAAACATTTCTCCAGCAGAAGGCCCACTGTTACTTATTTGCTTTCCAAGGAAGATTATGGGGCAGTAAGTAAGACAGGAGACAACTCTCCTTGCAGGAGAGAATTTATCCATAAATATTTGGCTAGACCAGGAACAGACTTACACTTCTATTTGATGTCCTTCTGGATTTGGTGGCTTTGGTCTCTCTCAACGTCAACCATTCTGTGACGGTATGAAAATGGTATCAGGAATGAGAGTAAATTTCTTGAATCAGGCAATAGCACTTTCCCCCCAGTGTCATCCTCCTTTTTATTATTTCTTTTAATGATTTTTTTCAATATTTTAAGTGCTCAGTACAAAAGAAAATGGAAGATTTTCCCACTGGTTTATAAAACAAAAGCGTATGATGGAAACCTTACCAGGAAAAAAATAAGATCACAGGCACCAGAAGAGTAAAACAGTGACACTAGCTTACAGATAGCATAACCTAAATGCAGATGGCTGTTCTGGTATCTTTGATAGAAACAAAGCATTCTAATTTCTCTCACCCACAAAACAGTGTTTATCCCCAAGTAACATTTCCTGTGATCACACTTTCAAGCATAAATATTATTTTGTATGCTGATAGTGGGCAGAAGGAAAAATTTCTTTTATTCTGAAAGATAAGAAAATAAGCAAGTATAACTGGAGAAGCTTTTGTCCTGGATTCAAAAGAATGTAGCAGATGTTTTCTCTCATTTACTCTTTATCAAGGATATTACATACAGATGTATTTGGGAAAGTCTATTTTTCTTTCAATTAAAAAAATAAAAAAGCTCCATGGGATGGGGAACACCGCTTTCAAAGTCTGACATGTCAATATTTTTCAATTCTTGTGGGGAATTTTAATATATTAATTCATAGATAGGAAAGAAAAAAACCCCAACTTATATATTTTTTGTCTAACATGCAGAAAAATTCAAAGTTATTTTCATAGCTTTAAACATAGTGAGAATTTCTGTTGACAGCAAGCATCTGATTTCTAGGTTACATGCTTCTATTTGTCTTGGGTTCTTCCTCCTGGTGCAAGATGCTGTTGTTTCCTCTGATTCATTCCTCTAAGGTTAAGATTACTCCCGTAATCTGGGTTTCCCCAGCCATGTCCTCCCTTTACATTATGAAACATTGTATGGATAACATTTGACGTTCCTGAATATTTGTCTGTGACTTTGGTATGTCCAGGTCAGCAGAAGACGCCAGTGAGTGGGAAATGACATATATGTTCACTGCGGTCCTGCTGCCACTGTAGGAGCATGGAATAAGGCTCTTCCAGAGGTTCTGTGCTTACTGTGGGGAAAGCATCAGATGGCCCTGGTTGATTGCACAGTACCCACTCAAGATGCCAGGGCTTTGGTAAAGCATCACATGCCTTGTCCCTTCTTATCCCAGCCAGGTTGGCCTAGACCTGCCTGGACATGTCAGATTTGCTGTACATGTGCAATCCATGCACGCACATTCATTTCTGTGTGGCATGTCTGAGATGCCAAGAAAATGTATCTCAATTAAAAGTGGCTGAACAATGGGCACACTGACAGGTATGTCAAAACACTAAGGGAAATGCCTGGCAGAGGCAGATGTAGGCTGCCCTCAACTTCTCACCTGCAACATTGGCTTCACAGCCTTGGCTGCAGAGCCATCACTCAGCTGAGTCCTGTTGTTCTTCTTCCCCCTGTGGTGGTAGCAGACATCTGTCCTGTGTACTCTTTTTTTCATGTACTGCTGTACACTTCTTATACACAGATATTTGATGACTGGTTCTACTAATTCTTAAAAAGCACAAATTTATATGAGCTTCTATTTAGAGAGGATTTCCAGAGTCACGGAAAATAATTGACCCTTTTTAGACTTTCTGCATGAATGAAAGGAACTGCATTTACAATCATAACAAGGAAATAACAATTTTCTAGTATGACATGAATAAAAAAAATTTCTTTTGAAAGTCATTTTAAAATGCATACATCCCACCCAGGGTGTTCTATTGGTCTCCTTCATGTGTGAAAACATCTGAGTATAATAAATTCATGTTCTTCTTCAGGGAGTAGCTGTACCATCACAAGGAAATAATTTATTTTAAACATGCTCCAAAGGTGGAAAGATCACTGCCAAATATGCATTCTTTAGTACTTTAGAGGACGAATATATGTTAAAATATTGTTTCAATTTGTCTGAAATATGATCTTTTAACTGAAAAGTAATCTTGTATTTTAATATGAGAAGCTAGTGCTCAGTATTCCTTCGCAGTACTCCTTTCTTACTTCAAGGAGGTAAAACTGAATGTACTTATGACTAGTTTGCCTCCCCCCTCATTCCCCAACACAGATTCACAATACAATTCATTCAGTGAAAAGCCTTGAACTTTCTTTTTTTTTTTTTTTTTTTTTAACACAAGAAAAGCAGAAAAAGCAAAGCGAAGCATTCAATTCTCATCTCTCATCACACACTAGGAGGTAAATCCTGTCTCAGTGCCGGCCAGCCTGCACTGAACTTTGGTAGATAATTCTGGTAGTGGCACTCTGCACAGCCTTGTTTCCTTTCATTAAAAAATAGAGCCACTGCTTTCTATGCAGCTTGGCAAACTTTATTGAGAGGGCACCAGGGGAGAACAAACCACAGTTTTCATTAGCTCCCACCTTCCAACAGCCCAGGCCCATTCAAATCTGTGCTAAGTCAACTAGAGGTCTTTTGATACCAAAAAGCTTTGAATCCAAGTGCCCGGAGAGAAATTATACATTGAATATGAAAGAAATAGGGACAGAGGATAAAAATAATTACTCCATAAAAATGTGCTGCTTGTTGTATGACAATTTTAAGTGACATTCTTCAGAGTGAGAAGTGAGCAGCTTGATTTGTGCTCATTGTTTTGGTCAGCCCAGGTTCTTGAACTGAGAAACTGCAGGAACTAACTTTCAGGGTACTGTGAACGTTGTAATTTTATTAATTGCTTTTACATGTGTTTCTTTTACATGTCTGTAAGCAAATGCAATTGAAAGTTGTGGTTTCTGTGGCATTCCTGAAAATAAATATTGCTAACACCAATGACAAAACCTTAACAGAATATAGCAGGGAGGAGCAGCTGGTATACGAACAATAATTCTTTTAGACTTATTTACACATTTCTGAAAATGTGTGAAAAAATGTTATTACAAGTGTAGTTTGAAAGAAATGTTAGTGTTTATTGCGTGGATATTGCACCCTTTAAAATACATGCTATAAATGTTTTGATGTCGTTCAGAAAGTTAATAGACAGAAAATCGCAGAGTTCTGTAGAACTTAAAATGTTCCTACTTTAAAATCTAAATGGGAACAGGTTTCCCACTGACTTTCATCTATGTGTCACATGCAGAAGATTTCTCAGAATACAACACACCCCAGAATAAACCAGGAAATACCAGGGAATGCTGTGCCTAGAAAATATATATTATGAACATTAAGGATATTTCATATTTATCATATAGGGATGTCTAATGAAAACATATTTTAATTGTTTTTTCACTCATTTCTTTGTTGTTTGCTCAGATTTTGTGAGTCTGTGCTTTTTCACAATCAGAAGAAAAGGAAAACATCTTTCTTTTCTGATCTGTTCTCTAGTGAGAATTGTGGGTTAGTGAGTAGATAAATGTTTCAGAAACAAAGCAGAAGATTGCCTAACAACAGCATGCTTTCTTTAGAAAAATCTGTGCTTCCTTATTTGTCTGCATCAGAAATGTTGCAAAATAGCCTTTNGCTTTAAAAATAGCTTTTTTTTTTTTTTTTTTTTTTTTTTTTTTCAGATTCCACAGTGTTTCTGCTTTCTAACTACTGCATCCTGGTCACTTCCTCAAACAGAATGTGGAAAATATGAATTATAGAGCTTTATATTACCATGTGAAATCACCTTTAATATTTTTAAAAAAGCAGCTTCTAGGCAAGGAATTAAAGCAACTCGGAATAAATATTCAAACAAGACTTGAGAAATTAATGGAAAAGTGTCACTGACTTGAAACTCAGTAGGCCTATGAATAAATTGTAACATGCAGAAACAGAAGAAATTACAGAAGAATTCCTTAAGAACAGGGACAGTCTTGTTTGTGTAGCAGTCAGCATAGCTGAATATCACTTTTACTAGGAGCTTTAAGTGCTTCAACAGCATCAGGGAGAATAATGAAAAGAATAACAACAAGTATAATGTGGGCATACTAAATCCAACAGTACCATGCAGCGATATTCAGCAGTGTTCATTCTTCTTTCAAATGGTAGTGTTTAGTAAATAAGGAAGCAAACTCCTCCTTTCTACTGAAAACAAGGGAAATAAACTCTTTAAATAGCTGAGAAAAAGAATGTTATTATATCATGGGATATTTTAACCACTAAATAATGAAAACAACTCTGACATACAGAGACTTGTCATTAAGCGAAAAAGGGAGTATTTTAAAGCAGACTCTGCCATTTGCTATCCAACAAGGGAACTGTTGTCAGTAGGAATCATCAGGCGTTGTAGTCCCCCGCTCCAGCCCCCTGCCTGGGCGAAGGGCAGGCACACAGCCAGTGTACCCCAAGTCTGGGGTTAGCGGTCTTAAACTGACAACACATGCGTAGAGTGGTTGGAGAGCTTCAAGTAACTGGGTTTGCAAAACAGGACCACTTGGCCAGCTCTTCATGTTGGGTCCCTCTGCACAAACAATGTGGCAGCCCTGTGCCCCTGCGTGCTTACTGCCAGAGTGCATGGATTCCTGTATTTAGCCCCAGTGAAGAGTTCACTACCGAGCCTGTTTTACTAAGATCAACAAAAAAAGTCAGAGACCCTGTTTTACATTACCGTGAGCAGTTCCTTATTATACTTTTCAAAGTGGAATTTCACACATGTTCTTCTAAGAGGTACCCACTCTGCCTCCACCCATGCTGTTTCTTCTCCATTCCTTCTCCTCTGAAAAAGATTAATCTCCAAGGAAATTTCAAATGCCTGCTATTTGGCACTGAAGAAGAAATACAAACTCCTATAGTTCTGAATTTTTCTAGGACTAAGGTTCACTGAGCCACTTTGGACTCGAGAGTTTTTTGTGCAAGAACAAAGTAGCACTCACTTAAAGCAACTTTAATGTTATTTTTCTTCCATTAAGTGATATCACTGTTTGGAAAACATCAGATATCTATGACTCATAAATGCCATAAATCTAAGAAAAAAAACCACACGGATATTTCAGCATTTTCTGGCAATTGCAAGTAATGATAGAGAACAAGATTTGATATTCTACATTTGCACATGAACAAGGGTAAAGAGTTATCCCTACATGAATAACATTCACAAGAAATGTGAATGTTCTTATTCTGTGTTTGTATGTATTAGTTAGCTTGATTTTTACACCTTTTCTGCTTTTTGGGAACTGTTACTAGTTAAGACTTACAGGGGATTTAGTTAATCAGAAGGAAATTTGCTTTGCATGGGTGAAAATTCATGTAACCTCTAATGCACATCAATGTAAAGAAACTTTCTCTTGTAGAGCACTATTCCCAAGGTTACTATTGATGCCTGGAAATGTGATGGAGCAATAAAGCAAACTGTACCTCTAAATGAAGGTTGAAAGGAGACTGCATCTCTTTATGCTGGAGTAGGAATCTAACAGAGAAGTGAAAGGATGTAGTTGTTTTACATTGTAAGATTAATTTCTGCTACAATGGATCACAAAAAAAATTCAGGACAGGAAATCACCTTGCTCCCAATCTCTGTGCTTTGATGCAGTTATGAACTTTACAATAAGATTAAAATCAAAACTCTATGTGCTTTCAAAGTCATCAATTCAAAATCTGGGTCTGCAGTCCAGTTTTTTAGTTTGATTACTTAGAATCAAGCCATCCTATTCAATTCAAGAATGTTTCAAACAGATCAGCATGAACCAAACTCTTAATCCTGTGCTTAGATGCAAGCTATTCAAGAGTTTATACCTTGTAGTAACTTCTTCCTCTTTTCTCCCCCTATTTATCACAAAGGACAAACTAATTTGATTTCTGCAGATGAAGGTTCATTCATAGCCAGTTCCCTTGTGCCTGCAACACATAGTATTTCAAAGCAGTTTCCCACCCATATGTTAAACTGACCTGGAGGTGATTATAGCTTCCAGGTTTAGAGAAAGTGAGGTGAACTCAATGTAATATGGGTAAGCCTACGATAGAATTTAACTTTTTTTAATTTTTTTTTTCATAGAAATCATTGTACAGCCCCAAGAAGAACACTTCTTGAAGTCTGTATAAATGACAATAGGCAAAAAAGTCCTTCCGAAATCTATCTTATTTTTGGTATAATCAAAAATAGTACACCTATGCAGTAAGCACATTACTGAATATAATTCTGTTGTGCTGGATCATGGTGGAATGAAAAAAAAAAAATCAGCTTTGCCTGAATTTAAACATTGCCGAAGAGTATATGACAACTAATTTATCCTGTGCTTCACTCACAACCAGTTAACATCTACTTTGTGCCTTGTCACAGCACATGCCTCGTTCATATTTCCATCCTCTTCAATGAGAAAGGCATGCCTCATAGTTCGAGAAAAAAACACTATAAAATAAGTGCATTCTTTACATATACTTAGCTTGACTGTTTCCATTCTTCTTGGCCATATCAGAGTTCTCTGGTTTAGATTAATTTTCCCAGTCACATACAGTATCATGTAATTAAGTGTTTTAAATTTCTTTGGACTCAGAATGAAATAAGTAAACTACCTATATCCCCACTCCAAATGTGTGGGTGGTGCAGGAAAAATAACTCTATTTTCACTGGGACATGCTTTGCCTTGCCCCAGACCTCTTTCTAGTCAGCTTGCAAATGACTGATCTATACATGCAGCTGCAGTATGTTCACTAACCAAAAGCATGTTAAAAACTGGCACAGTGAGGGATATAATGACCTGAATGAGTGGTCTAAAAGTGGGCTAAGTAAAATGTTTCTGCTTCCTTACTTTTGGAATAATCTTCTCCTGTAAGGAAGCACTTTTTGCATTGGCAACCCTGCAAAAATGTGCAGAAACTACATCCAAAAAAAAGGACAAAAGTTTTGAGGGACAGTATGAAAAGAAAATGTTAGCCAAAGAAAGCTAGTGTCACCCTGTAGCCTACATAAGCAGATGGACTCCTTGGGGGAGGAACACTGAAGTCAATCTCTTTGAAAGGCTGTGGAGAAACCTGTCTTCAGCTATTGGTCACAGAGGGAGACTCAGAAAACTCCCATCACTGTCTTTTGGAAGTTGCTCAGAACTAATATTGCAATAGGTCAAGTTTAGTTATTTTTTAGTGGACTACTGAGCCATTCAGTAGTGTTCTAGTTTCCTGTTCTGTCTTTAGGATTATGCTGGGTAAATTAGGAAAAATGGCAAGAGGCCAGCTCCTATGAAAAAATGTTCACTATGGGTAGTAACTTCCTCTAGTAAAGGGGTGGAAGTTCTAATAGGAGCATCCTATAAGCCAGTCTTTACTCCAAAAACACTGTATGTATCTCATACTGAAGAGCCCTTAGGACACCTCACCTTGGCTTTAATGGTGATGGGAGATGAATTTTTTCTCTCTTCCAAGCAAATTCTAATTATTAAACTAGGGTGTCCTGCTTCAACTTGTGCTGGTTATTCCTGCCCTAATTACTTCAGAATTATTTTCTGTGAAGTGTAGGAACTTGCAAATATCTTTATATTCTGGTATCAAGCCAGAATACTCTAGTAGCTTGCATAGTCACCTGGAATATAGAAGATGTAGATTCTCAAATGCAAAGGAGAGAATTTAACCTAGATTTTTCAAATCCATGGGAAAGTGACCTGACTACTAGATTAATACATAAGCATATGAAGTGCAGTACTGTGAACTGTTTCTTTCTCTGCACTGGTTTAAAAAGAAAGTGCCATCAGAATAACATTTGCTCAGAATCCTGTTCCTACAGATTCACATTTAATGTGTATTGACAGTATGTTCTGAATGTGTAAACGATTTCAACAACTGCCTGAAGTATGACTCTGTTTTGTCAGTTAATGCAATCAAGAATTTATCAAAGAAATGTGCAGCTCTGGTATGACTGGATTGGATTAAAACCATAATGAATTTTTGGAAAACATCCTTGTATAATGCATTTTGGAAGGCCAAAAGAAAATGAAGATTATCTAGAGACTTCCAATTCTCACTAATTTACTTAAGACTCATAAGCATTTCTCCTTAACACTCATAATGAATGTTCCAAATCAAAGAGGTCATTCAACCTTTGCAATTGGCTGTGATAAAAAAAAAAAAAAAAAAACAACCCACAACACAGCCAATTTATACTTCTAGGGGTTGTAGATAAACATCCATGTGTATTTCACAACATGGTTTATGCATTATTCAAAATGTACTGGTTAGGAATTTGACTAAAAGAAAAAAAAAGATACCTAGAACTAAAGGTGGGTTGTGGACAAAATGGTAGTAGATTATTAGTATCAATGACTGAAAAATAATATTAGTTTTACAGTAGGAGAGGGAAAAAATTGACACAATAGCAAGTCTTTGCATGACTGGAATAGAGTATCTCTGAGAACTAAGATTACTGTATGTCTAGGTTTCCCTTGAAATGTCCTATTTTTTACACCCCTCTTCACCCCCCCCACAAAAAAAAAAGAAAAAAAAAAAAAAGAAAAACCTGGGAAGAAAAGTAGGATTGCGTAATTTCTAGAATAATAGAACTTAACATAAATGTTGGAATTCTTTCTGAATAAGAACTCTGAGAAGGATAAATGTGATGTTATTCTCCATTTTTATCAGATCCCCTCTGTTTTTGGATACTTACATTTAATTTTTTCAATTTAAAGACAAAATTTTGAAACCCCAGAAATAGATAGGAAAGCCTGCAGAAGTAAGATCACAGAATAGCAGACATCTTCACAAACACACATACACACAATCTGGTTGGTTGGGTTTTTTTAAAGGGGAATCCCAATGATACACAAAGTGTATCTTATGGGATATTTTGGTCTAGATGAGGCAGGTTGTAGGACTTCCACATTTTAAAAGAAAAATGGGGCATGCAGTTAGAACCATATTTTCTGGGTAGAGAAATCACAGCTACCCTGGGCAAGACCTTCCTTAGCCTTCTTAAGGGCTCATGAAAGAAAAGCTATGGAAGATGGTTACCTAAGGGATCCCATCCACGTCATCAGAAGCTTACTGTTCTTGAAAATGCTAGACACACTGAAGGCACAACTTTTTCTGAAGCTCCAGGTAGGTGTATAAACCCCTTGAATGAGTGTCTTCCCATCCAAATTTAGACACCTGCAGTGTAGAATCTCTAGGTGGTGGAGAGGAATAAGCACTTCTGAGCTGGGGAGCAGCACATCTGTCTGCCCTGTATTCGAAGCCCAACAGTACATCCACTGGAAAAAGGCCATGACTGGCTTCAGGGAAGACACATCTCCTCATAACTGTGAACAAGCTGAAACACAGTTGGTAAGAATAAAATTAAAGAAAATTCCTGCCTGCAGGTGGGTAGAGAAAAGAGGAAAGGCAAATTCAATATATAAGAACTAAAATGCATTCTGAAAAGAAAACAGGACAAACAAATCACAAAAGAAAGCAATTATATGGCAAGAGAAGGCTAAATTGCTAAGGTGGTTGCACAGAACCTATCCACAAATTATTCCTGAGTGAGCAGAGGCAGCCTCAGTCAGTTTGTGTCAGGAAAGGTAGAGGACATGATGGTGACTATGGATAGTGGATACTGTAAAAACTGAGAAATCTACAACTCAGAGAAGCATACACATGCTTATGGTATGAGTGTGCATATGGACAGTCTCTTGAAAGAAACTAAAGCATTTCTTAGCAGACAGGATCCCTGATGCATCCAGTCTGGCAGCTTGCCTCTGGCAATAAATCAGACTTAGCATTTCAGAAAGAGTTTCCAAAATCCTTTAGTGTATCTGACCATCTATGTTATGTGAAATATAAGTAAGCAAGAGGAAAATTCCTTTGTGATCTTTTTGTCAATCATACATCCTGGATCATTAGATTTTTATTGCCCTTATCTTAGCATGAGTAAATGCTAATGTTTTCACTGGCAATAAATTAGTCCACACTTAAAAAAAATCAAGTTATTGCAGTTAACATTAAGCAAGTGGTGCCTACAATCCTGTATCTGATATAAAAACAACACACTTCTATAATTAAAAAAAAAAAAAAGTGGTAATGTCAGGTAGGGAAAAGTCAGTTAAAGAAAATTTGCTTTCATCTCAGGTTGTAGAGTCAATGTGAACTCAAACTTTGTATGCAGTAGATCCATAGGCAAAAAACCCTGTTTCATCAAGCTTCACTTCTTTTCATCTGTATACTGATGCAGGTAGAAAAATGGGGGTAGGTCAGCTTTTCTACATAATTCATAATTATCATACATTAATCCTTTCAAGCTAAGATTTTTAGCTGATCCATTGTTACAAGTATCACAAAGCATAAAAAAATATGGGGAAGGTGACATGATCCAAGGCCAAAATAAAGCCTGAATTTTTTCTGGAAGATGCTGTTTGTAATTCTCGCACAATTGAAAGCTCCTGCTGTAAAAAGGTAACATTATCTTTGAATGAAATATACAACAATTGCCAATCTGTAATGACAAAGTTCCTTTTTTTTGTTGCTGCTCCTGACAGAAGATTGCTAATTTGTTTTTTTACGTCTGATGCAAAAGCCAGGCACTACTCTTTCTACTTTAGTTACATTTCCAGTGGGAAGAGAGGCCATTCACTAAATCTACTGCACCAGTATGCTACGTATATAATATTCATATCACGGACACAATAATCCACATAAAAAAACAAGTGAATATCTCCAAAGTGTCTTCAGTGCCTTCAGAAATTCATGAAATTACTGAAAGACATTGTATTGTGGAAAATACTATATAATGCACAGTACTGTGTATTTATTTTGTGCAGTTAAAGTGGGCAACTAGCAATTGCCTAGTCAAACAGACAGTTCAAGTTCTCCAGAAAAATATAACCTGAAAAATTTCATGTCAGCCCACAATGGTATTTTTTTTTTAGCCCTTTTTTTTTATCCCTCTCCCAAGTAGTGTAGGCTGGTCTTCGATGAAAAGGAAAGATACTTTAAAACCGGTACTTGTTAAATTGTATATTGAAAGTAAGGGTGTCAGCATTTTCAAACTAAAACTGCTTGTTAGCCTGTCAAGTTTCAATGCACTTAATGAACTTGCTTTCTTTTTCTCCTACTGCTAGAGTTACCTACTAATTTGTCCTTCAACTATTATTCCCAACCAAAATTTTATTTTCAATTAGTTTTTTTGTTTAACCTCAGAACTACTTAACTAAACTAAAACACCATGCTTCAAGTCAGGTTTTCCCCCACACCAAACAAGAAACTTCTTGCAACAAAAATTACATACTTGTACTTAAAGGTGCTTTAATTCTTAACCACAACCCGGAAAAAATACTCAGTTATAGAATATTGGAATTTGTATAAGTGCTTTTGAGAAAAATGACCTTATTTTGTCAGATCAAATGGACACAAATCTTTAATATCATTCTATCAATCTGGTGGTAGATTAATCAAATCCTTTTGTAGACGATTCCAATTTTTTATCTTTTGTAAAGAAATTCTCTTCTCTCTTTCAACATATTTATAACCCTTCTTTGGTACACCTCTGTCAGCAATATTTGTATTGGCAAGGTGGCAGAAAGATGTCACAGGTGATAATATGAATAAGAAAAGCAAAAGCAAAAACTTTTAAAAAGCCAAATTGCCTTTATCTACACCTTTTAGGTAAAGTGATTTGGGGTACAAATCTGAAGCCACTTCTCATGCATATTTTGTGATTCCAGAATAACTAAGAAACCCTGAACAAATGGGAATATTTAATTAAGAGACACTTATTCACGTTTCAGCTTTGATAGCTTGGGTGAAACAATATCTTTTGTCCAGCATAACTAGTTTGTGGCAGTTGATTCTGTGGGCTCCTGTATACTCACCCTGTCTATCAATCGGGAATTTTGTAGTCTGTTTTCTCTTCCAATTCTACAGCAACAGGTATGGCCTATTTATGGCGCGACATGAAGGCATATAAGGTTTGACAACAAACTTCTGGAAGAATAAAAGATAAAGGAGAGGACACACAAAGTGAAAATCATTGAATTGATTTAATATTGAAGAGCAACATGCAATCAGAACATGTTAAAATACAGCATTAGGGTAAGACATTTAACATTCTTTGCAAAAGATCTAGGGAGGAGAACTTCTTTTCAGTATGATAAATACCTATTCTATCTGATAGGTTTCTTTTGCTTTAAAAAACCCTTACATCCTGGAGATTTTAGTCTGAGAAGACTAAGGAGCTGAAGAACTCAATGCAAGTTATGCTGAACTGGATTATTCAATCTGTCAATGCCACTACCAGTGACTATGCATCACTCCCTCAGTTGTCAGGGCAGTGAGCTATGATATCTTATTTTATATATAATTTCATATCCTGGAATGTATAATTGTACTTCATATATCCAGCAAACTGCCCTGCACAGCTCTGAACTCTCATATTGTAAGATTGCCCAGCAAGGTAAGTAAAAATGAACAGTTTGGGAAACAAAACTAAGTAGTCTCACTTCCCTGCCCTGCTCATACCAGGGAAAAAGTTTGCAATCTACTACCCTTTTTTTCTGGTTTCTGTACATGTACCTCTAAGCTCAGCAGTCCCCAAAGTTCACTGAAGCAGTGGTGCTTATGCTGATTTCTTTTGATTTCTTCTGCAAGATTGCCTTAGCACATCTGGTAAAAGTTAGATAAACAGATTAGTTCAGTTCTGTTTTCAGTTAATTACATGAAGCCTCTGCCCTCATTTGTCTATTGCAGAGGAAAGGCATAAATTTCTGATAGGAATAGATGTTCTCATTACTGGCCCTAGTTAGGGATTGTGCAGCCAGTGTCAAGCCTAATAAGAATTCAAGGACTCTAGGTCCATAATTTGTGACAATGGTAGTGCTGCTGCTGCTGCACCTTAGCTGAAAGCACTGCTTGTTCAATGAAGAGAAGCTCTCTAATAAAGAGGAGCTCTTAAATCCACAGGTATGTGTCACACATTTGCAGTTTTAATGAAACCTGACCCCTTTTACATTTCCTCTGTACTATGCTATGCAAAATTATTTGGTGGTCTATAAAGTAAGCAAGGAACATCTTAAAATACTCAGGCATGAATATCTCCCTGGATTTTAACTCTTTAATGCTGTAATTTTCCCCCTTACTATGATACAGCAGATAGCTACAGTAGGGCTGCTTTAGGAGAGCAGATAGAAAAGTAAACATGCCATTTTCTTTGACACCTCGCAGCTGGCAGGCTGTACTCAATATAGGAATGAGTAGATGTTACTGCCACTGTGCCTAATGGATGGTAGGAGCCCTAAAGCAGTGAGTATTTGTGGCCAGGGCTGCCACCTGCACAGTGTTGAAGAGGGCTGTTTCACACTTCTGAGACTGTGCTACACCTGGCTTCATGTAAGAACAGGTAACTATTACTTTTTTGCCATTAATAAAAGTTAATATCAAGAGTGGCAAGAGAAGCTTTAAATATTCAGCCTACCTGGAAGTCAGGTGTTTTGAACAAGGGTGCAACACTGATGATGAGTGAAGGTGTTGCCTCAAGCAAAGCCTTTTGTCTCTCCCTTTGTTGCAGACCTTAAGGTAGGCGCTGTCAGGAGTTCCTGATGCACACAGAGGGCAGCCTGTCTTTCAGGAGAGACTGCTCCCTTGGAGTAATGTGGGCAGCACTTTCTGCCCCAATAACTTTTAGATTTCACTTAATTCCATCATCCTTGTCACTTGGGACTTCAGCTGACAGCAGCCAGACTCACTTTCTGACATTCAGCTGCTGGGTTAAATGTATGTGTATGTGTATAGGTATAATCATACACATACACACATATATGTATATAACAATTATGTTCAATTTCCCTACAGTTAAGGTACAGTTTCTGAGAATATGTGTATGAAACTTGAGGATATACTAAGTCTCATAGTTGTTTTCCTCGATTTTCACTTAATAAAGAAAGCTTTATTTATGCTTTCAGCTGCACATTGTTACCAAAACTGCTCTGTCCTGCCAGAGTTTGCATAGAGCCTAAAATCAGAACCATGTTCTACTCACCTCTTCCAGATGTCCCTCACCACATGATGTACCCTGAGAATGAAAAAAGTATAGCCAGAACAGAAGAAAAATTCATCATTTTCATTGCATTCGTCGGGAAAAAAAAAA